>OZ010736.1:29946285-30133785 GCA_963932295.1 Tipula lateralis | reverse complement strand
TGACTCGGCCTAGTGACTCGGTTAGTGTTACGTCTATTAACATTTCTCAATGGTCGACTCAATTCTTACGAATTTCCTGCGTTGATTAATCGGCATATTTGTTATAATATCCATTCGTCCACTCTTAGGTCTTTCGGTTACTACTTTTCTCTGGTTTAATAACCAATATAGCCGCCACTTGAGGCTGAAATTTTTAAAAGAATTATAGGTTTGTCAAAGTCTTGGCTTTATGGATTCACATGATAATTTGTGACACTGTTATAAGACTTGTATGTTAATTGTCATTTATTGATATGATCACTGTCGTAGCTTTAATATGACGCATTATCGTGAAATTAAAATCCGTTGTCATTTACACTGCTCATCAAAAAGCTCCGACCACTATATTTTTTTAGTAAATATTTTACGGCAACTATTCGTATTTTGAAAGTTTCTAGAAAGATTGGCTTAAAAAAAGCTCTAGCATATCATCCCACACGTGTTTAATAAGATTAAGATCAAGACTTATCAGGACCATCTGAATATTAATTTAAATTGAAAATTCATGATATACTGGTCGTTAATTATGGTACCACCGCATAGAAACAAAAAGCTCCTAAGTACGTTTATAGAAAATGGGGCGTTTGGAGATATTGTTTTCGTTTCTCGATCTTCTCTGAAGTTCTTCTGCTACCAAATTGCTAATATAAAAGAATATTACCTTTACCAATGCAAGTCGAAGCCTGACAAGAGTTTCTTGCTCGAACATACAGCAAATTCTACGATTTGTAGTCAAATATTATACGATAAACTTATTCCTCAAGTTAGCCGGATTGGTGTTTGAAATTGCTACATACCTGTCTTACGTTTGCAATGCAGTCGTTTGTTGTGATTAAAAGTAGAGAGTTCAGATGGCATCACAAATTAAAAAACAAGCAGCCAAACAACAAAAAATTACATCAGACTCGAATATTAGATTTCATGGCTCAATTAACTATGTATATACGGACAGCTCATTGGTGATAAGCACCACATGGCTGAAGCCACTGTTAATACTTGTTACCATGTAGCCTTTTACTAAAATTCATGGCCTATTCTTTTCAACCTCTTATACTCAAGTATCATCTCCCGACCAACCTATCACGACCAAATAATTGCTGACAAGGAGATTGCAGGACCACATCATTTTCATGACGTTCATATCCCTCTGCAACGGGTGTTTCATAATGTTTCATTAACAAATACGGTTTTGTCTAATGCCGTAGACGGTTCATAATGTAAGACAACTCGGGCACTTTTTGGAAAAAATGGACATAGTCCAGTCCTGGGTGGATTAATACCTAATATAAATACTTAGAAAGCTTTAATCTACACAAAACATAAAGACGTCTTGCGAACTGATTTTTGAATCGTTCGAATTGATGTTTTCCAAACATCAATGCAAAGGTCGCGACGGCTTGAACTTTGATAGACCCTTCCACGAAAAAAGTATCCCTCTACGATGTGGGTGGTAAATATCAGATTGAGAAAACGTTTTACTGGAGAACACAGCCTCACCATACATCCACCAATTTGGAAGAATCGTTGCCATTAAAGTTATCGTTCATGTCAACCTCAGAATATCTCACAATGCCGTCTTAAGCGGATTAAATGCAATGTACTTAAACAGTTAATTCAATTGTACCAAACCATAAATGTTTGAGTCATACAAACACGGTGAAAGGGAGCACTTCAATGTTAGAACCAATTTGCAACACATCACGTAGTGACTGTTCCGTATTGCAAAAAGCACGGATACTGATATCCGATGGCGAGGCAGATAATACACATTCTCGTCTAGCCTTGTAATTTTGTTCGATTGTCTAAACTATAGGCTTAAGAAATATGTAACCGCTGATGCGCTGCTTCGTAAAACCTGACAGATGAATTATTATATATTGGCCGATAATTGATAGTTACGGATTCATGTTAGTGAAGACGTGTATGTTAGCGAAGTTTGGTTAGTGAAGGCGAGTATAAATTGATAATATTCAGATGTGCGTTATTTAGTGATGTTGCAACCACTAATTCTATGTTGTTCTGGTTTTCACTCCGATAAGAACGTCATACTATCGTTATAATGATTTCGTCATAATTAGTGGCTTCGCTTACTGCTTAGACTTAGTGTATATCGTGTTGACTCAGTTACAAATGATGTTTGTAAACCGAAGTGGCTATAGAGTCTTACACAGCTCGACATTCGTAAACCTTGCATATTTTTAGAGACCTTCAATCGAATATGTGCCTTTACCAGTGTTTTGGATTGTCGCAAGGGTGGATAATCGCCGATTTGTTCTGCACTTCTGCTTGTGTTATATGGTCTAGGTCTGCTTAACTATAGGGTATAAAATCTTCTGTTGTTATTGGCCATACACCAATAACAATAGAAGATCCGTTGTCCTGTGACTATATAACCTATCGCTCACAAGTGAGGTCGTAATGCTTTTAGCTCTATTGGAAGCTGCACTAGTACAATTCTGAAAGGTTCCCTATACCGATAACCACCCCACTGTTTTTATGTTGTAGTGCGGTTAGTCATATGTCAGACGTCTTTCACGAAGCTATTAAAGCCTTTGATCTACACTTTTGTTTGGGGTACAGAAAAGTCTCATTTATCCAAGCTCTACTATATATACTCTTATGCACTGAAAAATATCCTACATTTATGCAATGAAAATCGGCATAAATGTAATGAAATATACATCAAAACTGCGCCGATGTAGAAGTACATTAATAATACAATTTTAGTTCATCAATATAATGAACAAAAAAACAAAAAATATAAATTTATTTTACATAACATTTATAATTCAGGTTGTTGTATTTATGTTGTGGTTCACGTATGATATAAAACTTATTTTAATAATAATGCAACATAAAATATTTGTGAAGAATAAATTTATACTATTTAGGTAACAAATTCTTAAGTTAATGAAAAAAATAGAAATATTTAAGAACCAGTTTCATTATTTTAATTAAAATATTCATAATATTAAAGATCTTTTAAATAATATTTATGAATGAATTTTCATATTAGTTTTAGTACTTATGAAATTATTCATAAATAATATTATGTTAATCATAAATAGGATAGTTATTATTACATGTAATTTAGGACTTAAGGTTCATCAATAATAAAGTAAATACGTAGTATTTATGTAAAGAATCATAAGGACAAAATTTATATATATATATATATATATATATATATATATATATATATATATATATATATATATATATATATATATATATATATATATATCGCATAATTGCAACTTTCTGTTTGTTTATTTGTAAAATGAAACACATTACAATACATTTTTTAATTTTATATTTATTAAATCAAATATTGAAAATCAACCTATTATATGAGACATTAATTGCTAAAAAATAAAATACAATTAGTTCAAATAAAATTATAAATTAGCTATTATTTACTAACAACAATTTCAATTTTTTTCCTTACATCAAACTTACATTTCAAGAGTTTTTTTCATTTCACAACTAGATTTCAAAAAGGTTCCATACAAATTCTTTGGCCCTTATGTCCAGAACTTTAAACCGAAATTTTCACTCTAAATGTATTTAAGGCTTCCAACAGCATTAAAAAAATTTTAAAAATAATTTATATGGTCTTCTATTTTATGTAGACTGCTGATGTAAACCACACCTTTTTATACATCTTGAATAGTTCTTTTGTTGTCACATTTATTGTCAGTATTATCTTATACCAACTTTTATAGTTACTACCATGGATTCAAGGAAGCACCATAGCAAGTTTATGTTATGTAGTTTCGTCTATAAATAATAAGAAAGATTATTATTATAATTATAAGGATAAAACAAAGTGATTGATCGAAAGGATTATAGGCAAAAACGCTAGATATGATGCCGGGGACAATTTCTACAGCTATTTACAAAAACGGATGTTAGCTAGGAAAGTATAAAGGAAGATATATTAGTTATAGGAAAGGACGATCTGGTTACACACACCTGGCAAATCGTAACTTAACAATTGTTAACACAAAACAATAACATTTCTAATCTACTAATCTGCAATCGCCAATCCACATTTTTCAGTACGAAACACCTATCTGCAGTGAATTTTTCTTATAAAAGTAACAAATACATAATTCTGAAATTAATTTATTAAATTGGGGCACAGAATATGTAAAAATATAATTAATTAATTTTTTTAAATATTTAAGCCAACTATAATTAAAAATTGCACTTTATAGTCCCAGAACAGTACATTTCTTCTTTAAAAAACTGGAAACCCCAATTTTCATCTCCGATCTGCAATTTTTATAATCATTATTTAATGTAGTTTCGTCTACAAATAATTAGATAAAAAATTATCATTATAATGGCAAAACTGTAAATAAAATGATTTATCTTGAACCGTTAAGTTTGAACCATAATATGAGTATATAATAAAAAAAATTAAGTTACTAAAATTACAATCTTTATTAATTTCGTTGCTAAACTAATTATTGAAAAATTTGAAAATGATATAAATTATGTAATAGTTGTATTTAACAGATAATTCAAAGATAACATGCAAATATATAAATATATCCTCACCCTTGATAACCATTTTATATACTCACCATATACGAGTAAAACCTTTTATATTCAAGTCATTTCTTAAACTGTCGTGTAGGAAAGCATCTCACTTTCAATTGGTTGAATTCGGCTACAAACTTGACATAAAGTAATAAACTTAAATTATCGATATTTGATATCAAACTTAAGACTTTTATGTATGGTTCAGCATCAACATCTGAAGGCAAACTATAAAAGGCAAATTTTGAATAAAAAATGTATTTGCATTACATACTCTTGAAATGTGACAATTAATGCAAACATTATGGAGATATGCATATTATGTTAAACATACATTCAAACAAAACATGTGTTTATAAACTAGAGATTTAACACTATTATATATTTACCTGAATTATATAGGTCCAAGAAATCTTTATTTGTATAATAAAATAAAACACTAAATTTATATTAATTTTTTTAACACGACCGTAACAACTGAAGGAAAATAAAAAATGAATAATGACACAATCGAATTTTCATTTACTGACGAAGGAATTATAAGATTTTAATGAAAACTGCATAAATAATATGAATAAATCACAAAAGGCATGCAGTTTATTCATACATAATATGAAGAAATTCAATTATTCGATTGAATTTGAACTTCATTATACATATTATGAACAGTTTCATGAAATACTTTTTATAATGTCCACCTTGTATACTTTATGAATTTGTTTATTCATATTACGAACATATTTCTTGGTTCAATTTCTAACAGCGCTAATTTTAATAAACCCAAAAATAACGCCGACTTTAATGAAATTAAAATCCAATAATAACAATGAACTAAATAGTTGCGTTTTTATTATTAATTATATAATCCTTTATATTAGGTTTTTGTTCATTAATACTATGATTCCTCCATATATCTGTTCACTAAATAATATGAATCAATCATAAATATAATGTTTTCACAAATTTTATCAAACTGCACTAATACTTTAATCAAATTTTAATGTATTTTCTGTAAAGTGCAATAAAATAAATAAAGTTTAAACTGATGAAGAAGATTTTTAATATTAATGTACAAATAAACAATGATTCTTGCTATTAATGTACGAATTTTCAGCTAAAATTTGATTTTATAAATCTGTTCGTTAATATAATGACGATTACATCAATAATATGAATTTACGTCGATGAACGCGATTCATATATATAATGTTCAAAATTTTTTTCAGTGTGGGTACCGGCAGCGTTTGCACATACCAGAGCTGTAAATGTTTCTTTTGATGACTTCATACCAGATACTCCAACTTCATCAGATGAAACTAACGTCTTTTGTGGGAGAAACTTCCAGAAAAATCGTTCACAAAAAGTGTTGTTTATGTATTTAACTCGATTTAATTAAATTAATATTTAGCAATGCTTTCCAATGTAAATAATCTTTAAAATATGTACACTCGAAATCCACTTTGTTTGGGGACTAACCTTTTTCTAAAAACTACGAAGAATATTCTATTTTTACGTATAATAGAGGTTTTTCCGGATAAAAGGTGTTTAATTTACGACTAAAATACTTCCAGATGTTAGAGATTTCGGTTGATTGGATTACGGATAAAAGAGGTTCGACTGTATATATATATATATATATATATATATATATATATATATATATATATATATATATATATATATATATATATATATATATACATATATATATATATATATATATATATATATATATATATATATATATATATATATATATATATATATATATATTTATATATATCTTGTGTATTTTATCACAGTTATACATGATTCGTTTCATCCTGCAATCAGCTATAACACTAACATATGACCAAATGCATGCAACCACAAGAAATATCCACAGCATGATGTTGTGATAGCATGATAGAAGTGTTGTGACATTGTAGTGTTAATAGTCCTCGGCTTCTTAAATAAAATTCTAAATGTTTCCCTGCATATCTATACTCAGTAGTGGCACAATGGATATGTTGCCCCAAGAGAGTAAACAAACTAATTCGTGTCATAAGATTATTTTAGCAGAACAAATCAACAATATTTTTGACACAGCATCATGCACCATTAAACATATTTCCATAATAAAGCAAAAAATTATCCTTCCATCACTTTTGTATTCCCAACAAAAAAAAAAACAAGAGACTGTTGCTCTTATATTTTATTCCTTTTCTGCTAAAACAACAAACAATAATCTTTTTGATGTTGAAGGATATATGCGTACATATGTATCCATATCCTAATCTAATATTATTTCTAAAATACAATTAGATACAGATACGACTAAACATATTTTTGTTTTTCTAATAAATTTATGTTTATTTAATGAATCGAGCATAACAAAAAAAAAATTTGCATAATTCTGTAACAAGAAAACATATCCTTAAAAAAAACTTTATGTTTTAAATAAATTATGTATTATTAATTTAGCATAAAAATTATGTACGAAATGTCTAAATGTGTTAAAGAAAATGTTATTCTTAAATAAATATTTATTTATTATTGTTGTACCAAGGAGTCCCAACATTTTCATTTCTCTGCTCAATTATTAACAAAATAATAAAAGTTTTTTAAAAATTAAAATTCAGAACAGGAATTGCTTTGCTATATATTTACTTTTGGTTGGTTGCCGGAAAATTTCGTTTTTTTTTCTTATTCTTAAATTAATTAATTTATAATTAATGTTTTTGTTACGCAACTTTTAGGGGGACGTATATATAAAAGAGACTAATCAATTTTTAATTAAATGTCTGGATTTCCTATATCGTCCTTTTTTGTACATAAAAATTGCCGAGAGTCGATTTGAGTCATACTGCGGTGCTTTTTTTGCCTATATACTATTTCCAGTTTTGTCGGTAACTTTGTAAGGAAAGAAACCAAACATTCTTACTTAGAATTGTCCAGATGGTTCAGAGAATTTAATTTGGACCCCTCTGAATCTAAAGAACCTATAATGAAGGACACCTATAATTGTATAATAAATGTTAAATATAAACTCTTAGCTGATGAGAGATTCCATTACTCTTTCCTGAATTATATCATGCAAATATTCCTAGTCACATTATGGCTTCATCAGGCTACATCTTCTGTTATCGTGTTCATTTAAACACAGCACTAGTCAGGAATAAGGAAAGAGAGTTTTATTTGTAAAATCTCTCATGTCACGTGACAACCAATTTTTTGATCCAATTTTAAACCATACGCTTCACTCAACTACAGTTTTATACTTTGGTTACGTGGAAAATAAGAGCGTCCTGTGCTATAGCAGATTCTGATTTGTTGAGAGCATATCAATATTAGGATATAACCTTTACACGGCTTGCAGTCTTTTTCATTAAGACCGACATGAAAGAGAAACTCTTCATTTAGAGTTGGTGTAATCCCCTCATACACAAGAAGGTTGATTTTCAGGATGATCATGATGTACGAAGCTATGAGGTATAGTAGGCTTTATTTTTTGTCCGTGTGAAGATTGAGATACTACACATTTTACTAATTTATTTTCAAAAATATATGCAGTTACATTTGATCGGTAACCACCTTAAAAAATCGCCCTTGCAAGTTCATAAATAGATTATTAATGAGTAAGTTCTAAATTCACCTATCGGTTTGCTACCAACTCGACCTAACAGTGCACGTACAAAACCCCTTATATGGGAGGGCGCTTTTGGTGTAACGATTATAGACAAAATTTCGTTTGAGCTGGTTTTAGTTGTCTTGGACAAAATTATTGGTCTACCATTGCACAGGACCGATTCAAATTCCAATTTGGATTAAGCATGCTGCTACGACTATAGCACCATATCACCCTTGTGACTTATAATTTACAATGCCAACCTTGTAGAATAAAATCTATTTCTTTAACGACTAGCTCAGTACACCAATATAAGTCACAGAATTCCTTCATATTTTCCAAAGCACTAATGATTAAACTATATGGCACAAACCATATTAACCGCCCTACTCGTTTAAAGAATTCATTGCTTTTCTTCTTGTCTGAACAACAAATCATAATATATATTGAGAGTGGTTAACCCCTCATCCGAGTTAAAAGATCGATATGTTAGTAACTTTATTAGTAACTTTGTAGTTTTGATGAGTTATGAGCAATAATTTTATTCAGGCTGATATTTTGGTTCCACTGTGGGTGCTACATTGTTAGTAAAATGCAATTTATATACTGTACAGTTTTTAAACCTCCTTGTCTGGATAGCTGTCCCAACACAGTATTACGCTAATGTCGTGAAAAAAACAAGCCAGCCAGTTTTCTATCAGAGGTTTTAATTCTCAAACTGTAAAAATGATCGGCATATTTACCTACTAGAAAATAAACCAGTTCATTTACCGATGGCTTCATTTTTCTTAACACTGTATGCTCGAAGCTTGGAACAGTAAATCGAGTTTTAAAGGAGAAATTCTTAGATATTTCAAAAATTTAAAAATACCAAGTTGTGCATATGGTTGCTATAAATCTGATCATTCTACACGATTTTCTATATTATTCGACGGACACAAATGGAAGCTTCCTTAATCTACTGTTAAAGTAAGAAAAATATATCCCGACCATCAGCTAAGATGAATCGTCTAAAATATTAATCATCCTCTAACAGTTTTACAATTTTTGAGCTTTATAGTTTAGATGGTTGCTCAATACAAACAACCTAGTAATTGTTTGTTAATCAGCAACCATCTTAACTATTTTGGATGAAAGTATATAATCCGGGTTAATGATCCGAGTTAATAGTCAACAAAATGACTGTCCTAGAATCTGACAGCATATTCGTACTAAATCTAACGTTTCTTAATATGAAATTACCAGTTACTGGAATTGAAGTCATATAGAGAGTCGTTATGGAACGGTTACGTCATTTAATTCCCATAAATACCCGCAAGTTCTGTATTATTCGTTATTTTTAAGTGCCAAATGAAGAATTGTGGATTCAAATTTTGAGCTTTAAAGTTTAAGAAAATATACTAAAAAACTTTTGAATATGGCTAAAGCATGTTACTCATGATCCTCTAAGTTTTTTAATTTCTTTTAAGAGGTAAATTGTCTCTGAGACTTAACAAAACATTAGGTAAAGTTAGTGTTTGCCGCGTCGATGTTCTTCGTCTAGTTAATAGCCGGCCCATTTCCTCAAATAAAGTGATTGGAGAGTTGATTCTCCGCTCTTCTCTTTTCTTGGTCGTTACATAATCAGTTGTGATCATGTTGACACAAAGTGAAAAGACATTAATGCTGAATCAGCTATTTGATAACTAGGCCGTAAGCTTGTTATATTTTCATTCGTTCAAAGCACGAATGTGTATTTGACCTCTGCTTTCTCGAACTCATTATGCGGCAGTCTAGCTTCAGGTATATAGATGAAATTGTTAGAACATTCTCAAGTAAATATATCTGAGGTTTGTTCTGAACTTAATGATATTTTAGTGCAAAATTCAATAATCCTACTCTGGGAATGTAGAAGACCTTTTGAAAAATCCTGCGGAATTAAGCTCCAAAATATTATCTGCCAGTGATCATGTGAAAAGGTCAATACAAGAAATTAATTTCCTTCAGAATATTTCTTCTAGAGCACTTACTATGGAGCTTTTGCTTACTATAAAATTTTGTGCTTTCCAATATTTTTTATGTTAAATCAGAAATCCATGTATGTTGGTTATGATAGATTATTATCTCAATATCCATAACTTTCAAAAGCTCTTTGCAGTGACGTATCTTTCCTGATATTTGCTGACTGCAACCTTTTTGCAATATGTTTGACCGTTAATCATCCCGGCAGTCTAAGTTAATTATGTACAGTGTTTCAACCAGAATTAATTGAAAGCTCAATCTCAGTTTCGTGGACTAAGTGTTTAAATATAGTTTTCTTAGGCGAATCTGTGCATCTGCTATATAGATCCGTTTCGAGACCGTAAACAAAATGTAACGATAAGAGATAAATTAGAACCAAATTGATGCTGTGGGTGGATTCTTATACAGTATTTATCGCTTTTTTCGATATCAAGCCATACAAAAATTATCATATTATACGTTCACAGTTTATGATAATTTTTATATACGGAAGAGCCGTAACTTCGATAAAATATTGTCATAATATTCCATTTGTTCCTATATATACAACAAGTACTTATAGTTGGGCACAAACTGTCCACCTCTTTCAAATTCATTTTTAATTAACTCCTCCAGTTAGTTAGTTATATTATATGGGGCAATACCGATTATGTATTAACAATTCACCCATAAATATTTTTTTTTTATATATTTTGGACCAAACTAATGTTATTAGGTTTTCTTCCATTTATATAAATTTTCTAATGAATTCAAGCAATTTATTTTTATTTAACTGTCTCTAATGGGAAAACCAGGTTGACAGAGTAAAGTAATGGCTTTCCATGTGTGTATATATATATGTAGCCCCCTTATGTACAACATATATACAGGAACACAAAACAAACATTTTGTATGTAGAGCAACAAAATGTAGCCTCGGTATGATTATATGTTTCTATTGTTTGTTTAACTTAAGATGAAAAAAGGGTGTCACGTAAATATAAATAAAAAAAATTACCCAGTTTTCTTCTTCTTCAGTTTTTTTTTTGAATATTTTACATTAAATATTAAAGAAAATGTTAGGAAAATGCGTGACTAAATTTTTCCCTCATACGTATGTGTACTTTGTACCTTATATACTCATATATACTCGTATATGGTATTTTTCTTGGGTGATAAAAATATACGAAAATTGAATTTAATATCTTTAAGACGAACAAAATAAAGTTAAATCAGCAAACAAAACAATAAAATTCGAAATGAAGATAAATTTTTTATTTTAATGTCCAAAATTTATTTTTTTTTACATATAGGCAACACTCGCGTACCAACCTTACTCGTATATAGATTGATTAAAATTTCAAATTATTATCCTTTTGAATCGAATTTTTTTTTTTCAACTTAAACATAACCATAAAAATGGAGGTAAATTATTACCTGTATATGAAGTATTTTATCTAGATATAAAAATGTATTATGCATCACAAATTTGTTGTAATCCGCGTGCGGATTCATTACCACCCGTAAAAATTTCCATTGCACATAATATAATAAAAAAACGAAAGTTTACC
Source organism: Tipula lateralis (assembly GCA_963932295.1). Lineage (NCBI taxonomy): Eukaryota > Metazoa > Arthropoda > Insecta > Diptera > Tipulidae > Tipula > Tipula lateralis. Next base: position 30,122,041 of record OZ010736.1, on the reverse strand, counting down.
ATAAAATAAAAGAAGAAAATCGTTAACTCAAGTATATTTCACTTTGATTTTAAGTTTTATTTTGTTATCAAATCAACGATTTTTTTTTGTTTTTGTCTTATATACTTTACTTTAATTTCCGCCTGCTCTTCTTCATATCGTTTTATAATATATATACGAGAGTATATATAGGAAAATATCAACAACAGACTTTTCTAACTAATCCTTCTGTTTTTTCATTTGGAAAATAAGAATTTACCGTGTGTTCGTTCGTTTGGTATACAAAAATGTATATATATATAGTGAAAAACTAAAAACACGGATGGGAAAAACTTACAAAACAAAAGAATTTTCTTACGAAAGAAAATGAAAATGTTTAAGTTAATTTTTTTGGTTTTTTGATGTCTAGATGAATAATAATGATATGGCAACAAAAATTATATGTTTGTGTGTGTATATGAGATGAGTAACACGAAACGGATGTACGGGTGATCGTGATAATGAAGCTGTTGACGTGAATTGTTGGTATATAATGAGATTGAGATGAGGGCAAGGTATTTGTTGTGTTTATAAAAAATATATATTTAACCTTATTTAACTCGAATCAGGAGAGATATGTCAGGTCGGTCAGGATGAGACTCCTTAAATTTTCCAATTTCAATTTGTGCCAGACAGAATATGTCTCCTTGGTATGTTAGTGCGCTGACAAGTGAATCCATCTGGTTTTATAATGTTGAAGTATAATAAGTTGGATATCATTGGATTGTATAGGGTTTGGACTGAAGTTAGCGATTTAGTTAGGAATATAAAAATGAAATGTTACTTTTAAAAGCTCGCAAACGACTTTTTCCGTTTATTTTTTAACCAACTTCACTCCGCAACTATAATTACAGGGATAGTAAGAAAATGCTGTATTTTCAGTATTGTAGATACCTTAAGTGGAATATAGTGAAAGAGTATCCTGTGTCATTGAGCCTTAAGGCTCTGCTCGTCGCCAGTTGTTTGTTTATAATATCTAGGTGAGTGAAATCAATATCACCTGGACATCTGAGAAACGTGTGCTTCTCTGATACACAAAAAAGTTATTCTCAAAACTTTCATCAAGGTTTTCAGGATGCTTTGATGTTGAACGCATTGTCTTTATTCTTACTTGTGGTTTCCGGTTATCCAAAACTAGCGTAATACTCTTTTAAGTGGCTAGATCACAATACTTTCGATTTTGTGAATTAATATTCAGCTTATGTTGAGAAGTTTTCAAGAAAACATATGTATGCGATCTTTTAAGGTGGTGGGATATTTTCTGAAGGCTGTAATAGAAACATTCAAGCTCTGTTTCTGTAACTTAAATAACAGTTTATTAATGACTAAGTTCTAGATAATAAACAGAGACAATAATCTTCCTTTCGTATATGCATCCACTCGTAGGTCCACTGTAGCAGAGTACTTCAAATAGTAAGCTGTCATGAATCGACATCATATGATCTATTCAGCTACTAAGTGACTTCTATTCGTCCAAACATGGGAATTTCCAACTGATTTCCTCTGGTTGTATTTTCCTGTTTTTCGATATTTTCTCAGTATGAGCTACGAGGAGTGAGGAGGTATTTCCATTGATCTTTCTTTATAGTTGAGATTTTAATAAATACGACGGTTCAATAAAGACGTTATTGGAGCTTGTATCTGCTTTCTGAAGGAGTTTAAAAAAAAGAGATCTTTGTTTGCAGTAGAGCTTTTTCTGCCTTATGTATAAATATATCCTTGAATTAAATGATGAGGATAAATCATTAGTTTGTTGGATATCGGCTGGTATAATTCTATATTTGCGTTGCAAGACATGTAGCTAATGCATCTAATAGTCATATGCGTTTCTAAAAATATGACATAGTATCAGTTTCAAGTGGTGAAGAGTCCAAAATTCATCCCTTCGTTGGAGCAGACTTTGGATGGGAGACTGAAGACTGGTACTTAGGCTATCCTTGTGTCAATATTACTCTTGTATTTTACTACTTCAAAGAGATCCCCCAGATTTTGATATTTTAATTCGTATTTACGTTATGAGGGCTTCATTACAGTAGTCCTGGTCAGCTAGAGCTTTTACGCACTTAGTGATTTGGAAAAGCCTTATACTGGTATTTTGAAACAAATTTCACTATCAGAGTTTCCGACGTTTATCTATAGTGGTTGCTAACCGAACATGCTCCCAAAAATGCGTTAAAATCACAAAAAGCTTTTAAAAATCATAAAAAACTTGTCTCTAAGCTAATAAAGTTTTTATGCTGAAATAAGATTTTAGGAAATCAAAACCGGCAGTGACTTAGCTTAGATCATTCTGTATAGGATGATTCTTTTGGTTCCTGTAAATCATTTGGTTGACAAGTTCAAAAAATTACATTTTTTGGTGTTATCCATCACTCAGGCTCAATGGGCCCAGTGTACCGCTCTATTTGCTGCAGCTTTAACCAGTGCACGACATGGGTGGTTTGAGTCCAACATAAGCTTAACGCCTAAAAATGTTTGGTTTTTAATTATCAACCACTGTCTGTCTTGCTTTGTCGTAATCAGGGTCTTATTTACCTTTGCTAATAGTGTTGTGGCTAGAGTTCTTAAGAAAAATATACTTTATAATAAGTGTAAATGTGAAGATTTGCAGTTCAGGTAAACGTCTTCTGGGTGAATATAGAATTTTATTGACTCTTTCAATTCAAAAATAGCATAAAGATATCAATTCTTGACCAAAGAGAAATTTAAGGGTAACCCAATTACATATTAAAAAGTCATAAGAGAATCACAATAATTCATAAGATGATGATAAGGAAACAAACATACATATCTTACCCCGCTTAGCTTTTCAAAAGACTTTTCAAATCTAAAACGAAAAAGCTCTGTTGTGCATTTAGATTGTTCCTCAACGGGCTTGGAGGTAAAGTTTAAGCGACTGTAAATATTTTAGCTCCTGGCATTGATTCTGGTATCTTTCTTTACGGAGTATCGTTATCTGAATGAAAGCTTTAATTTCTAGAATGTACTATCGAGCTTTCATTAGTGAATGTGTTAAATTATATAAAGTTAGAGTATATCCTGAAAGTGGATTCCAAATAGATTCGATGATTTATTATGATGTCAGTTCTCATAGCACGAAAGTTTTGAAAAGCTTTATTGTAATCTTTGCAACAATGAAAAGTTTTTTGTGCAGTAAATGTTAAGAAAATGGTTTGCTGGACTCGAACCCTCTAAAGCTCTGATAATGTACAAAATTCGAAGACCATATACATTATATCTTTTATAGAGTAATGTAGTGTGCAGCTTGTGTACAAATCTGTAAGGCGTCAAAAATATTCACGAATGATCAGAATTTTTGACAGATATTACGCGTGTAATTCCTGATTCATAAACTACTTATAATACCACCAGCTCTTAAATCGGGAGATGAAACAAATGTTATTGACCAATATCTGTTTTACCAGTAATCTTAAAAATTTACGAGATAATCCGAAACAGGTAAAACCAATTATTGTTGGAAAATTACACTATTATGTTGAAGGTCAGAAATAGTTTCACAACCAATTAAAATACAACAACTGCTTGGTTAAACGTTGCTTACTCCTTGACTTGTAGCATGAAGCTTTCGATAGTGTTAATCACTCAATTATGCTAATTATTAAACGCTACTCGTGTTAATCACTCAATTATGCTAATTATTAAACGCTACTCTTCCAACAACATGATAGCAAGACGCAATTGCAAGGCGTTAGAGAATACAATGGGTACCATCACATCGACAGATCGAAGGGAACGAAAGAGCTGATATGTTAGCAAAGAAGGGTACAATGAATGAATTGGTTCAGGAGTATGAAAAGAAGGATGTAAGAGATGTACTTCGAATGATTCAGATGAATCTGTGGAGAAAATGGGAGTGTGAATATGAAGATAAATGTTTCATAAAAGGAAAGAAGTACAGAGAGTTGTGTGCTTCTCCTTTGAGAACCCCGTTCTATAAGGAACTCAAAGGAGATGTACGAATGGTAAGAACAATCGAGAGAATCAGACTGAACCATGGAAATTGGAAAGAATGCTTGTGGAAACGTCGATTGAGTGAGGAAAAAGATTGTGTGTTGTGTGACATGGTGGAGGATGTTGAACATTTGATATTAGTCTGCCCGAAATACAATCGTGTCAGATCATGCTTCAGCATCCTCCACAATGCAAATAATTTAACCAGAGTAATGAATGGGGGTGGTTTGGCTTATAAGGAAATGTATGAGTTTGTGAAAATGAGTAATATAATAATTTGAAATCAACAGCCAGAAAGATGTAGATAGGGAATATCCAGTTCTCTACTGGTAAATACAAAATTTATAAAATGTAAATCTATTAAAAAAAATGTAAATATGATATGTGGCGACATGGCTGTCAATTTTTGGAGCCAAGCCATAATAAAAAATAAAAAAAAAAAAAAAAAGGCGTTAGAGTACGCCTGTGTTGTTATGTGCAGCGGAGACTCCCTACTAATCCTTTAGTATAAACTGACTGTACCACCCAAATATGCAACCTAAAAGCTTTGAAAGCTCCTGTTGAAAAGCTCAGTTAGAAACGCACTACGATTTCTACTTGATGACAGCTGGTTAGTTCAAACTATTTAGTAAACTTATTTTCAACAAAAGCTTCGATGACTTTTAAACTTCATAAACGAGCTTTTTTATCTCAAATTGTATTTTAGTGTTTTATTTTGTGTATTGTCTGAGACAAATAAAATCTAAGGGTAATGATTGGATCACGTCATGTAAACTATATAAGTTGAGCTTTTAAACCATACAAAACATTGGCTTATAACCATCAACCCGTACAAATCAAGCCAAAATAATTAATTTGCCAGAATTAACAAATATGCAACAAAATGTACTATAATTTAATTTATAAATAATTAAATATTAATTATGAATCATAAATAAATTAAGAGGCACCATCAGTATATATGTACATATAATATATGGAGATGAAATACGAGAGTATATATGTACATAGGAGATGACAGCAACAACAAAGCAATAAAGGATTAACATATTTTGCCTTCATCAATATACTAACAAAATATCGCATAAAACATAAAAATTATGAAAAGGATTTAGGAGATATGAAACATAAAAAAAAAATGTTCATGTTTTTTGACATGGAAATTAATTTTCATTCTACATAACGTAATAAAACATTTATGCTTTTAATTATTTTTAGATAATTTTTACATCGTTATGATATGTGTGTGTATGTGTTCATGCTTTATAAGATATGCTGTTTGATCTAAAAACAATTTTTGTTTTTTAATTTAATGAGCTTTTCATACAGTACATTACGGAATATACAGTATATATTTTTGGTTTTGTATTTAATTTTCCACTTGTTTTGTTTATTCCATCGTATGTACACTCGTATGTGTGTGGGGCTTTTGAACATGGTTTATTATTTATTTTCGGTCAATTAATGTGATGGAAAATGTGTTAATGTGATTATTAATTTAATTATGTTTAGATCTATCGTATATATATATATATATATATATATATATATATATATATATATATATATATATATATATATATATATATATATATATATATATATATATATATATATAAATAAATAAATATATATATATATATATATATATATATATATATATATATATATATATATATATAAAATATATATATATATAAAAATATATATACATATATATATATCGGGTTTTCCCGATATTTATGTGAAGTTTCGATCAATTGGAATATGTCATGATCTGTCACTTTTTGTTTCATTGTATTCAGTAATGTTCACTATTTCATCATGGTGAGATACAAACGCAAGAACAAATCATTCATTTTAATTAAAAATAATAATCTATGGCTTAAAGGCCGTAAACGGCCCTTACCGTGTCTCAACTGAGAGACCTTTATGAACCATTTTGTAACGTTTGGTGCACATTGTAGGTGGTCAGCCCAACGAATGTTTTTACACACAAACGCGTGTTTTATGTCATCCGGTTGCATGTTAATTTTTGGTCAACGGCGGGAATCGAATTCGAGACCGCGGCGTGATGAAAAATTCCCTTAACCATTAAGCTACATTCGGTGACAATCAAAATAATCGTTCTCTAATTGCAACTTTTCGTGTCCTTTTTCCATTTTATAGTCGTAATAATCGTCTAAGTGTGCTCGCTATTTGTCGAATTGTTGACAATTTTGAGCGTATATTTTCTTTACATAATGTTCAAATGCCAATAAGATAATGATACGCTCGAAGTAACGCACATATTGCTGCCGCTCAGACAAGTGTTGCTGAAGACCGGAATTTGTCGATTCAAAAGAGTTCTCAAGAATTGTAACAGTTTCAAACCACAACCTGATGGCGGATTTTGAGAAAAGATTTGGGTTTTTTTTCGATGAGGCTCACTTTCATCTGAGAGGTGCGGTAAATAAACAAATCTGTCGATTCTAAGTGCAAATATTCCACAAATTAATTACGAAAAACCATTACATTCACCTTAAATGACAGCTCGGTGTGGTTTTTGAGTTGGTGGAATCATCGGTCTGTATTTTTTTCGAAATGAACACTGTTTGATGGGAACACTATAACTGTCGATGGAGTTCGGTATAGATCGATGATGACCAACATTTTATGGCCGAAATTGTAAGAAGTTGATCTTGAAAACATTTGGTTCCAACAGGACAGGTTCGTGCTACACAGCAAGCGCAACAATTGAAATATTGCGAGAAAAGTTTGGAGATTCGATTATTTCAAGAAATTGTGATGTTAAGTGGCCTTCAAGAAGTTGTGATTTAACAACATTATATTATTTCTTATGAGGTTATATGACGTCATTGGTCGTTAGCAATAAACCAAACTCTCTTCCAAGATTTCCAAGTCAATATTGAACGTACTAATCATGACATACTATTTTAGGTGGTAAAACCCCAATGAATGTTGGTTCATATACAATCGTCTTTTATGCCATCCGGAGAATCGAACTCGAACAAACCACTAAGCTACAGTTAACGGTAATTAAAGCAACCTACCCGAAACTAAATTTAAATCAGTCATAATTTGCTCGATTTATTAGAAAGTTCCGAAAATTTGCATTAACCTTTATCTAGAAAAAATGTAAAGTGATCATCTCAGGACGATTCAATATGCAGACTATGTATATTATTCACACCTCCATACATACAGTCCCGGTGAGTTTTATCCCATTTTGTATTGATTGAACACTTCGCGAGTATGAATCCCAATTAACCTTTCAATTCTAATTCATTGAGATCGGCAATAATCACTGTACTGTGTAAAGACGGTTTCTGACCGACACATGAACATACTACATATTATTGTAGATTCACGACAACACATAACGTTTGTTTGATTTTACGCAACATAACGTTGATTGAGCCTACTTTCAATTGCGAATTGTGTGGTGCTTGGTTTGTGGTATAACCCGGACAGTTCTAGCTAATTGAATTATTTAATGGAATAGCAAGCCTTCATTCTGATTCATAACTGTGTTAACCGATTTTAAAGAAAACAACTGTTCTGTGGGATGTAATTTGGGATTTATACAGGTTTGCTCTATGCTCTCTTTGTGTCGTCCAACTGTTATAAATCGGTATGTTATGTCAATCCGATTGTTATGTCAACTGTGTTTGATCATGTAGAAAAAACACTCGCATTTAATCGTCAATCGGAGGGTCTATACACACCGTCAACAATTTAAGGATTTCAAACACGTGTTTAATTGGTCAGTTACAGTTGAACGTGGAGTAACAGAAAGACTCTGATGAAAATCCCCGACCATCACAGTCAGGCTCCACCAGAATAATTTTGACTGTCACGAAGACCTTTCTGTCCAGCGACTACACTTTTTGTTGAAAATAGTGCATTCGTGCTAAGCGATCAATGTGTATCTTTGAAGGAATATTCATTGCCATTGTGCTGACTATGTCGCTATTTGGGTATGTCTCGTTGATTTGGATATTCAGTAGAAATTCTGCTGATGAAATCAATGTCGAGCCAACTTCCAATTATTTTTGGATGTTGGCTCAGATCACATTTAAGGATAATGACTTGTGAATTTCAACATCTTGAAATATCGATAAACCAATCGGTACCAAGCTGTCGGGACCATATCTACATAATTTTATGGCTTCTTCGTAACCAGTAAAGTGCTGCTTTTGCCAGGTTATGAATTATAAACCTAGCTTAACTACATCATTGTTATTGATAACGTTCTCCAGATATGGTTTTATTATAGGCGAGAGATCTACTATCAGTTACTAATAGTAGATCACTTTGAACTGGTCGTACCACATGTTGGAGCAATAGCTTCTTACCATATATTTGGTTTGACAGTTGCGGTCGATGCATGGCCAGACTATAACACCACAGTGGCTAGTATCTCAACTCTTCGATATAAATCCATTTCATTTATAAGTGGCATTCAAACAAAATGAATTGTGCTTGAAATCTGCTAGGTTGGTGCTATAGCTTTCCACCAGGATATTGTTTGTTCTGATTTTATGGCTCAATAAGTTTATTGGCTGTTATCTGTTTGCATTATATATAGGACTAAAGCACTCTCAACTATTTCACGTTCTCTCCTCGATTTTCTACTTTACTCTGACGCTTAAGTTAGGTCGTTCACTATATATGTCAAATTTAGGTCATCTGCATCCCTGATCATGAGTTCTAGTGCATACCAGTTAAAAGTTTTTTAGTTACATCATTTTTCAATGGCGTCAACGGATGACAATTAACAGCATAACCGTTTAATACTGTCATGTTGAACCAACTCAGTCCTGAATCACTAACCAAACAACATATCTCTCAATTTAAAACGATAAAAATCTACAAATTATTTCATTCCGCGAAGCTTTTACATCACCTCGTCAAACAGTCGAAATTTATTCCGAAACAAATTTTTTTGCGACTTTGTGTGTTAACGGATATTAATTGGAAAATCAATTAAACATCAAATTCGATTATTAAAAATTTGTTGGAAATTTAATGTAAATATACTGTACGTAAAAGGTGAAGCTTTTGTACACATATCCTCGTTGGGCGTTTTGTTATTGGTCTAATTTCCACCCATATTTTGTTTTCAATTCATTTCGCTCGAGTCACGGCTTGATTGATAACGCTTTGTTTATTGGGTTAGAAATAATTTTGATGCTGATTCGAATTCAAATGTCTTAATGTCATGTCAATGTTTTGAACCTATTTTTAGAGATGAATATATTTATGATTGATTTTTCACCATAGCTGACAACCACCTATCTATGTATGTTTACCACCACGCATATTTTTCCTATTTTGCTATTTCCTTTATGCGGTATCTCGGGCGTAAATATTTTATACTCGAGGGTGGTTGAAATTTCATTATCACATAAACAGATTGCATGTAGGATAGACGTACGTTCAAAAAAGTTTTGTCTATTTTGAACATACATACATACATAGACACACAGGCATACATGTATATATACATATCTTCTTTTCTTCTAAAAGTTCAAAGTAGATTATTTGGTGGTTTATGATTTAAATATTTTTCTCTCGCATTCTATAGTTCTAATAAAGATTGATGATGTTTCGTATCCACACTCCAAATAGAATTGTAAACAAAGGATTTAAATTATATAAATATTGTTGAGATGCGGGGATTTTGCCGTCAAAATAATTTTTTTCTCCCGGCATATTTTATCCAAAAACACTTTACGCGGATTTTCAAATAATTTTTGGTACAAGATGTGTATGGATTTGTGTTAAGCAAAATACTTAATTTTAACACGAGTTTAGTTGTTGTTTTTGTAATTCATCCTATTGTTGTGCCTGTTGCAGTAATCCAATTCACTGATTGTTTTGATTATAATGGCAAATTCTCATAATTCATGCTGTTGTCAATCTTTAGAATATATACAGAAAAGCTCAGCCACATTAAGAGGAGCTGACATCAATGCAATTACCCTGAAACAAGGGAAATAATAGTACTTTCTCTCACGAGAGATTTCGATTGTCCGTTCAAAGATCTGCACCAGAAGTCGTATCTTCACTGAAAGAAAAAGTATGTTGATATTAACAAAAAAGATAAGAAAACTTTACAAAAAAATAAGTTCAAACACAGCCAACTTAACGCTTTGTAAATTATTAAAATTTTACATTGTAAATGTCACTTATTGCAAAGTTAATAAAGTTCCATTTATGAGTAGTCAATAAAACCAAATTTTCTATGACTTTATCTATGCGCTTTGTTAATTTAATTTAATTTTATTGTTAATATAACAAAGTAATATTGTCTCTGGTTAAAACAGAGCATAGTTAAACTAACTTTTTTTTAGTTTAAATAATCAAGACAACAAGTAAATTAAATGAAGCATCACTGGTTAGAATAACATTGCACATCTGTAAATTTAAATTTAAATTATTGCTTTTTTAGCTAAGCCCGAATGAAATTTTAACATGGTACTAACGTCATATTAACTAAGAAAACCAAGTTAATATGTATATATATATATATATATATATATATATATATATATATATATATATATATATATATTATATATATATATATATATATATATATATATATATATATATATATATATATATATATATATATATATATATATATATATATATATATATATATATATATATATATATATATATATATATATGTATATATATATATATATATATATATAGACCCTTCATTATATTACTTTTACAAAATAAAAACACAATATATTTATTTGATAACTTTATTTTTTAATAACAAAATATTTAAAATAGTAATTCAATTACAAAAATCAATTAAATTAAATTAAATAATTAAATAATTTTAAAATAATTAATAAATCACATTAAAATATTATATCATTCAGTTAATATATGTACATTATATAAAAAATAAAATAAAAAGTACTTGTATCTATTTTTCAAATCAGTTATTACTGATGGCCCTGGTAGTTCATGTTGTTAGGTTATTTAAATACTTTAAAATATTCAAAAATTATATCCTGGTAGGTAAATTTTCCCATTTGAAAACATGACATTGCATCATGTAAAGAAATTTTTACCACTTCCAAACATCTACTGGTAGTGCATTTATATCAATCGATGTATACTGCGAATGCATTTGCTTCAAAGTTGCAGTTGAAGTTGTTGTTCACTAACTGATAAGTTTGATGGCACTTGACAACTTCAATGTTCATCTCGGCCATATAATATGTTACAACTTTTCTGACACATTTTAAGTGCATTTTGTCGTTTTCCCTTAACATTTTTATGAGTTCTTCATTCAATTGTAGAAATCTAATAAACACACAAATATTGATTGATTTAATATAAATAAATATGAAAAAACATGAATTAAATTAAATAAAAATTAACATGAGATATTTAAACCGCGAGCTTACAGCGAAACAAATGCATTTATACTTAGTTCATTTATGTCATCCGGAACACATTATTTTTTTGTGAACAGAGAAATCTAAAACCATGCTAAATATATATATATATATATATATATATATATATATATATATATATATATATATATATATATATATATATATATATATATATATATATAAATATATATATATATATATATATATATATATATATATATATATATATATATAAATATATATATATATATATATATATATATATATATATATATATATATATATATATATAAATATATATATATATATATATATATATATATATATATATATATATATATATATATATATATATATATATATATATGTCTAGTTTAGTGTATGCATACCCGAGTTCACTTCATCTTTCTTTGCAATAATTTTTAAAAATGCAACTCTTGCTGCTTGGCAATAGAATTGCTGGCATTTAGAAAATCATTCCATAGTAGAATATTTGTTGGGCCTTGTACAATCAATACTAATTTTCTCCCAGAAAACAGTGAATTATTTCAATTTTTAGTGTTTTTGTTGGGTAGATTTGTTGGTTATTTTTGTAAAGTTCCTTTATAACAGAATACACCATCGCGACATTAATTTTCAGGCACGTTCTGCTTCCTCCAAAATTTGATTTACTGTTTTAAAAGTATTTGGAAAAAAAATCAAATTAATATTAAATAAAACGTTTTATTTTACCATATATTTGTCTTGGTTAATGCTGTTGGAGTCTTAATTAGAGTACTGCAGGCTGTTGGAGCTTCATCAACCGTAGACAAAGTATTTTTATTGTAAAATCCATTTGAGTTTTGCAATAGAAACAAATGATGTTCAATTCTATAAATTAATTAATATAAAAAAAAATGTTCTAGGTGTTGGTGCATATATCATAATTTTTGAAAATCAAAATATAATTCAACTTACACAAACTGACACATTATAGAACACAGAACTTACTAAATAAATTAAACGTTTTGAATTAAACACTTTTTTAAAAATAAAAACTTTAAACTTAGAATTTATTGGAAATTTTTATTCATTTTAAATCACAAGTACAAACTCTATCGGAGCTAAACTAAGATAAGAAAAATCTGCAGTATTTTTTCACGCAATTCGCCAATTCAATATTTTTGTTTAGTTTTTTAACACAATTTCAACTTAAAATTTACATTTCGAATGTTGAATCAACTTCACAGCTAAGGAGCACTAGGTTTGCTCTAGATAACTGCTGAACCTATTTATCGAGTCTTCTTAAGTGAATATTGCTTAGCACAAGTAGTTATTACATCTCAATTGTAACGTTTACCTAGCAGCTTAGTAAAGTTTTATAACAATAAGTGATTTTGTTAAGATTATCTTTTACTTGTCAATTTTTGAAGTAATAACCTTGCAATAGATAACTTTACTTAAAAAAATTACACATTGCATATGAAGCTTTTACAAAAACATGGTTTTATTTACAATTTTTACTTTACATGTCAATTTTGCAATAAAAACATTGCATTTTTTTTTCAGTGTTCTTTATTGGAACGAGCACCGCCCGTTTTAAAGCGCTGAGATTCTATCGGAAAGCCCAGAAATTAATTTTTATATTAAATGGATTAATCCGTTCTATAAATAGGTGATTTGAGCTCGGATGCGATCTCCGTGTACAATTGAATTCCGTATTGTATCAGATCAGCACCTTTAGAAACATCTTTCGTTTTTATTTGAATTTCCTTGCTAACACTACTTCCTTAAACTGAAAGAAATCTTGTAAGGAACTGTATGCATATGTACGTTGGCAGTAGGGGCTGATTTAGTATTACCTAGACCTCCTAATATTTAACGACAGTCGTATATTATAGACTAAAGACCGGTGAAATTATTTAAATGTTAGCTAGCTCACCAGGACATTTGACATTTAAATCATTTCACAGGTCCTTAGAAGCTATCATTAACGAAAGACTGCATCATCAACATCAATTGTTTATATTTCTTTCAAGTCAATTAAACCTTTTGCACTATGTGATGTGGAAATTATGGTTGCTCTTATTGTGTTCGCCCTCATTTCATAAAAATGAAAAGAATTGCTCAATATTATGAGCTTTTTATGAAATCTTGTAAAGAATGGTAAGTAAATATTGCATGGGAGATGAGAGAGGGTTGGTGTCTTGATTTGACACCAAGCAAAGGAGTGGTTTTTCAACCAACCAGTTGAGCTAAACAAAACCTTCTACGCACTCCAACTAACATATCCAGTATCTATTCACTGAAGTGAACTCAATTCAAATAATTTTGAGCAATTTTTTTTTCTTTTCATAAGCTATGGAGAGAGCACCAGCTTCAGACCGATTACAGTAAAAACCTTTACATCATTCCACCGGCAAGTTTAACGTGAGCCCAGTTTGGTTTTACACTCTGATCATTGTATAGGTGGTTTTAAAACTTAGGGTTAGTAAACTCCTGTTAATTCTGGGAAAAAATTCTTCTTTTGAAACCTTATATCCACCCAACTCCCGTGTGCTCAACAATTTTGGTTTTCCAACTCAAAGAGCTTTTAAGTAGCTCATAATTTTGAGCAAATTTTTTTTTAAATTTTAATAGGGGAGAAAGAGCTGGATTAACGTTGACCTTTATATTATTCCAACGGCCTTTTGTTTAAAAACGACCAAATATATTTTTCTAACGAAAAGCTCCCAAAATGTAATCAATAACGACCGCCTGCATATCATCAACATCAATTGTTTATATTTCTTTCAAATCAATAAAATCTTTTGCACTATTTGATCTCAAATATAAGGTTCCGCTTATTGTGTACGCCCTTATTTCATAAAAATCAAAAAAATTGCTCATTATAATGAGCTTTTTATGAGATGTTGTGAGGAACTTTAAGAAAATATTGTGTATGAGTGTTGAGAGATAAGGGAAGGTTAGTGTCTTGATGGACATCAAGTAAAGGAAGTATGGAGTGGTTTTTCAACCAACCGGTAGACCTAAAAAAACCTTCTACGCTTTTCAACTAACATATCCAGTATTTTTTTCATCGAAGAGAACTCAATATTTTATAATTATGAGCTAGACTGAAGTAGCTCATAATTATGAGCAATTTGTTTTATTTTCATAAGCTAGGGAGAGAGAACCAGCTTCAGACCGATTACGGAAGAAACCTTTATATCATTCCACCGTCAAAATTTATCGTTAGCCCGGTTTGTATTACTAAACAAGACTAGTACCGTAACAGTGCTTTTACACTCTGATTATTGTATAGGTGGTTTAAAAATTTTGGATTAATAAATTCCTGTTAATTCTGGGAAAAAAATCTTCTAAAACCTTCTATCCAAACCTTCTAGTGAGCTCAACAATTTTGGTTTTTCAACTCAAAGTAGCTCATAATTTTGAATAAAATTTTCTTTAAGTTTTATAAGGGAAAAAGCTCATTATAATACATCTCAAACATCATTATAATGTTTTAAGGAACTTTTAGAGAATATTGCGTGTTGGGAGATAAGGCAGGGTTGGTGTCTTGATAACACCAAGTAACGGAAGTATGGAGTAGTTTTTCAACCAACCGATAGAGCTAAAAACACTCTTCTACGCACTCCAACTATACATCCAGTATTTTTTTCACCGAAGTGAACTCAGTACATATTTTATAATAATGAGCTACACTGAAATATCTCATTATTTTGAGCAAATTTTTTTTATTTTTATAAGTTATGGAGAGTGAAGTTTCGGACAGTCACCGAAGTGAGCTCATCAATTTTGGTTTTCCAACTTTAAGAGCTTTTACGTAGCTCATAATTTTGAGCAAAGTTCTTTTAAGTTTTATAAGAGAGAGAGAGAAAGAGAGTAACGTTGACTTTTATGTCATTCCACCAACCTTTTGTCTAAAACCCACTAAATATGTGATTCAAACAAAAGCTCCCCAGATGTAATCATTAACGAACGACTGCATATCATCAACATTCAATTGTTTATATTTCATTATACCGCCACAAAATGAAAAAAAGGAAAATTTTGCCTTCGAACGTATTTTCGAGCACACCGCATATTTTCATTTTATTTTGTGTATTTAATTGTATCAAAACAAAGTTATGTCGTGTACTTTTTACCATATAAATTATTGAACTCAATTTTTATGTCGTAAAGAAAACTTTATCTTATTAAAACCGAAATAAAAAAGTTATTCAATTATAATAAAATTATTCGTTGGTCGTACGTATGTATGTATGTATGTATAGGTACTCGTATACGATATATTTAAGACAGTAGCAGAACAAAAATTTTGTGTACGAATCCGATTTTTTTTTGTACTTCTACTTTTTCTCCTCTGCGAGCACACAGAAGTTCTGTCTTCGTTCTGTTGTGCATCTGTATGTTAAATTACATATTTTCAAAATACTAAAAAAAAAGCAAAAAAAAAATATTCCCTTAAGCCATGTTTGTTATTTTTTTTTTTGGTTCTATCGTTCGTTTTCGAAAAAAAAAATTGGGAACATGGAACGGAGAAAAAAAATGTTTTTCCAATGTAGTCAGTATATATGTATATATTATAGTCACAGTGGATGCGGGGTTTGTTGTTTGATTTTGTCATTTAGGAATAAAATGTATAACTCTACGTATAAAAAGAAAATTAATATTACATAATAATAAGAACAGGAAAATAAATATACTCAACAGTAAGTATCCAATTTTCCAATTTCCTTTCTACGGCACTTTTTGCTATCGTACTTACGCTTTCAGTTTGCTTGCAATCGTTTAGAGTATATACACCGAAATATTTTTAAAATACTGGAATCCTCACTTTTCAATTTATTTAAAATTGGACACACTTATTTATACTCGATATCGCTTAACTGGAAAATTTTAATTTATGTAAGAAGAAATCTTAAAAATCATTTATTTGGAATACGGTCATACACTACAGTTACTGTATTGAGAGATACACGTTCATCCAAATATTTTTTAACATTTAAGAACGATATATACTACCCTCACCTACCACGTGTAGTTCGTAATGTTTAAGGTTCAATGTACGATCAAAATGTAAACCAAACATCATTTAAAGCTTCGTCATTCTACTTTTTTCGGATTTATTTAGAAAATCTATCACTCGCCTCTTCGGCAGCAGCACTGTTTTTCAAGCTAAACTCATTGCGATGGCATGGTCCGGAAGCAAGAGGCACTAGGGATCCAACACTTTTTGGTTCTAAGTATATATCTCACCTTGGTTAGAGTGTTTGGAATACAATTCATAGAAAGAAGTTTTCATTATTGAAAAGCGTCCTCCTCATTTATTAGAACTTCTGGGAACTAAGATTTCAATCTAGTAAGTGTTATCTTTTCAAAACCTATATAGCTTGTAATTATGTTAGCAATAATATTAATTACGGCTCCTGGAATCAAAGTTGCAGCAATGACCTGTTGTTTCTGTTAACGAACGGGGTATTGATCGTGAGCATAGTTTCTATATTATTTGGTAAAATTTTCTATTCAAGAGTTTATTATATCAAACCACAATGACATTCATGTACATATACTCACTCTAAATGTGGGGAAAACATCAGCTTTTCTGCCATCTTCAAAAAAGGAAACCATTGACTTTTTTGCCTCTCAGAGTCTAGATGCTTAAGTTTCAAACTGAAAGGTTTTAAATAAAGTAACTCTCTCTCTTTCTCTCTCTCTCTATCTCTCTCTCTGTGTCTGTCTGTCCCTCTCTCTCTCTCTCTCTCTCTCTCTCTCTCTCTTTCTCTCTCTCTGACTATCGCTATATTTCTTTTTCTGAAAATAATTCGTGTGACAAACCTGTTACTAGAGAGATACAAACAAAGAATTATAGCTACTCAAAATCTTTTCTCTCATTCCGCCTAAATTGCTTTAAAAAGCACTAATAAGCTCCAAGTGAAAAAATGTTCTTTTAATAATCCAAGAGAACTGGGACAAAATGATGGAGCTGGAGACACTGTATAGGAACAAACAAGTTAACAAAAGCCATCAAAACAGGTGAAACGGTGAATTGGGACCTGTATAGATTCTATCTAAAACAGTACAAGTAATGTATGCGTAGTGCAAATAAATCGAAATGACATCGAGTATCCTGTGTTGCCATGACGACAGCCTCATGGCAACCACGCAACTTAAGAGAGTTCTCTGTAAAAATGTGAAGGTCGCTTTTCTCTCTAGCAGTATCAAAACTAAGCCTGATGGGCCACCCAATTTCAAATCAGGAAGCCTCAGATATTTCAACGAAACCACATTTTTTCAGAAGTGGTTTGTAAAGGTAATGTAGAAGCATAGCCCACCCACTTCAGCACTCGAGATAGCGGCGGAAATATCGCTGCTTTGATCTTGGGATCAAATGATGCGCAATTCTTACATAGCCACAATGTCTGTGGAGTAGTGACAATTTTTCCAGCAGTGGTGAGCAAAGCTTAATCCGGAAATAGGTTCACATTTTATGCTCTGAGATACTATATATAGAGTCCAGATACCTCTTTGAGAAATGTTTCATTGAAATTATAGCTGAAAGGTATTAATTTGAATACAATAACTCATATACTTCTCTAACGCACATATGATCATATACGGACATATTTACGGATCTGTATGCTATAATTTAGATGGTAATGGAATATACGTATATATGCTATCGTTTGTCAGGCGGAAATTGCCGCAATATTGAGATGACGTCTCTTATGTGACATTCGACAGATGACCCCTCTTCTGTGACACATTGGTTAAATGCCGTATGGTTCCAATAGTATCCAAATCTTCTTTTTGAAATCAGTACATATTCCAGTTTCACTTGAACTATGCCGACCCACTTGAAGCGTCTTGTTAATTATTGACAGAACAGTGTAGATTAGGACAAGTCTTGAACAAAAATTCGGAACAATTCAAATTGGTATAAGTGCAATGTAGAACAAAGAGATTGTTTGGCACTTCCTGTGTTCGAATCCTCTAATAACGAGACAACTCTGCCCAATACAACTCTTTGCCAGGCAAAATCCATACAACTGATATCACTATCCCGTACTAAATAAATTGACGAGTATTATGGAGTGCGTCAGCACCTTATCAAAATCTCTCTATGCCAGTGTTACAGGACCGTAACCTTGAAACAACTTTTATATGATTTGATCGTCAAAAAACGAGCCTTGTGGCGTTCACAAATACAACGAATAGTCACGCCACAATAGTGAAGTATAAAAATAATCGAAAAAAGATTTCGAGTCAAATTCTGTAAATTCGCTAGAACTGTTGCAACATAGCCTCACAGTATATATAGAAATGAAATGCAACATACATCAAGTCCGGTCGCATATGCCTGATGAGATGGATTTGATCTTTTCGATCACACAACGAGTCAATGACGTCATCAGATCGAAACCGGCCTAGCGAAACGAATATTACATACCACATACAAAGATGCCATACATTGCAAGACAAATGTCTTCATCGGCTGGTTGATCCAGCGCCCTATTCCTGGTGGAATTATGATGCTAACTCAAATCGATTAATGTGTCCTTTCCAGAATTATACCTTATGATTTGATATTGACACAAAAAGCTCACTGCACTCTTCGACCAGAAAATGAAACGAGAGTCAGAATGGTATTAACGAAGATGCATGGTAGGTGAACATTACTCACAGTTCCAGTAATATGTTCAGTGCATATGTTCGTATTCAACCGTGTCTGTCGGTTGGCTCTTAGGACAGCTTATTTTAATCGGATAAAATCATTAGGCTATACGACCTCTACTTTTTGGCTTAAGATAATACCTAATCCGACGAGTATTTGGGGTTAAGAAAAATTAATTTAATCGTTAATTAAATAACTTCAACAAAACCAATTAGTAACCTAATAATGTAGATTATAAATCGCCTATCCTATTATACAATTTCCTTAAATGATCCTAATTATTTTCATGAGATAATCAAATTTGATTTTCTTTGTACATATGTATGTATATACGGATGTACAAAACTACTCGTATTCACATCTTCGTTTTCTTATTTCACTAATTTGTATGTATATCTATAATATTATATATAATTATTACACACAGTCACGTGATATGATGAATAAATAATTAACAATTTATATATCCTTTTTTTTTATCTAAATTTATTTATTTCTATGTTATATACCGAACAAGTACATAAAAAGGAGTAAATAAATATATTGTTATTTAATTTGTTGTTATTTTAACCCTAAAAACCATATATAACAAGGATATAAATGTATGTTATAAGATATAATATCGGCATGAGTTGGGTTGAACTTATTTTGTGGGTGTACGGATCTTCTTATATTTTGCTGTTACATCTAACTTATATAATTATATCTAAGTTTTATTGTGATGATTATTGTTGGTTACTAATGTTGTTGATATATAATTACGCATACAGGGGGATCACGAAGTACATACATCAAAAGGCACCAACGTGAGTTTCAATATACCCTCGGTACAGTCGAAATTTTTCGGGGTATTTTCATAACATCAAAAGTCTGCAAATACACATATTAACAATATTATATATATGTATATATATATATATATATATATATATATATATATATATATATATATATATATATATATATATATATATATATATATAAATATATATTTGATAAAAGTTACAAATCCCACAAGGTCATCCTGCAATTCCATCAGACCCTGATGGATTCTCTTCAAAGTCCTCAGTCGAATGGTTATCCTCCTCTTCACTTTATACTCCAATGTAAAATGGTTTCATGTAAGCAGCACATGTCGTTGTGTGTATAGGCCTTTCTGATTGTGATACTTTTTGGACATTATAACGGTCGTATCTCTTTACTTTCGTTATTTCGTATGGCTCAAGAAATTTGTTTTTCAATTTTTCACCACTGTTGAACTGTGTTCGTTTGATAAGTACATATTCTCCAACCGTGTACTCTTTTGCTGCTTTGTGCTTTCGATAGTACTCTCGTCAGTTTTCTCTTTGAATTGCAGCAATGTTTTGTTTCGCCTCTTCCCGGAGCTGTTCTCGACCATCAACAAATGCTTTCATCAATTCGTCATCTACTTCTTGTTTCAGCTTTACAAATGGTCAACGTGGTGTCACCAACGGACCATCTTCCTTTGGTATTGAATTTAATAAGCCTTCTTGCCTTACAACCTTTCGACCTACCATAATATATCGCACGGAATTTTTGATACAAATCTTGATTTTTTCCGTGATTTCTTCATACTGTCTTTATTTTGATCTAAATTTCTCAAGTGTATTGGCCCCATACAATACCGACTTGTTTGGTTCGAAATCTATAATGCCGTCTATGCAATGCTAAATAATCGCCTCATCTTCAACATCTCCAACATCTTTGCCGAGTCCTCGCATCACAAGGAAATAATTAATATAATTATGAATTAATGCGCTGTTTTCACCCTCTGGTAGCTCTTCCTTTAACAAATGAATTAGTTTATCCCACGTGTCCACGTTTCCCGCTACCCTCAAGGAAATTTTTGCCGTTCCACTCAGTAAACGTTTTGCATTTATAACTTTTTCATGGTTTGTCCAACCTGTACCAACAGCCGCTTTATTGACATCTTTAATCCACTTACTAAGCAAATAATCGTCATCACCGTTAAATTTCGTGACTGATTCCTCAACATCTCGAAAAGTGAAAATTCAACCGTTATTTGTATTAGTTGAATTCGATACACTGCTTTTCATTAGCTCATTTTCCCTTTTAAACTGCAGTTCAATCTCCTTGTCCTTGAGTTCTAACTCTTTCTTCCGTATCGTTTCTAATTGAGCCTCTTTGTTCACTTATGTTTGGTTATTCTCTATTATTGTACTTCTGCGCAAATGTTCGGTTGGTTTAGCTGCAGAATCATTATTGATACACTCATTTTCAATCGCACGCCTGAATACCTCGAACATTTTTATGGAAAAGGAATCATCACTGGGGCTTTCTTGTCTGTTCCTACGTTTGTTTTCTAATCGCCCAACAAGAATGAACGAGTTTTTATTCTCAAAACTTGAAATACAATCATTTCTATGTACAACAACAAAACATAAATTTGGTACATAATAGACCATTTCAATATATATATATATATATATATATATATATATATATATATATATATATATATATATATATATATATATATATATATATATATATATATATATATATATATATATAAATATATGTATACATATATATATATATATATATATATATATATATATATATATATATATATATATATAAATATATTTATATATATATATATATATATATATATATATATATATATATATATACATATATATATATATATATATATATATATATATATATATATATATATATATATATATATATATTTAAATATTATCACAAACAAATTTATACGGCTCGTAGTGAGGTCGAATTTATGTCATCATCAGAACTGATATCATCAATAGGAAGATATCAGCCGCATACAATTGTTATTTTGGTCTAGTTTATTCACAAACCTTCACCAAGACCATATATCTCTCGTTAAATAGATATTTAGAGCAAGATACTTGCTCTAAATATATATTTAGAGCAAGATACTTTGGGAAAATTTAAAAGCACTATAGGCTTAAAAGGATAATATGGTGGCTATATTTGTGAAGAAATGAAGCCAGGAACTTTTCATGTAAAGGTTTCACAGACTTTATGAGATGATCCAACGTTTCCTTTCGAATTATTTTCTTGCCCAAGGTATCAAAGATTATTTAACTACTTGTAAATCCCTTTCTGTAGACCAATTTGCTACCCTTATACTCACTATAAATGTGCAAGTGTTTTAACATCTTTATACTTTTGCTAGGCGAACTGCCTTTTGTTCAAGTTTCAAATTTTGAAGAGATCAAATCGTATAGTTTATTTTTTAAAATGCACCCCATGCTACGAGCTGAGACATTGGGTTTTTACACCAATGCTTGAACTGCGCTTTTTCGTTGGTACCGTTAAATTCTAGCCTTCACCTTATACGAAATATTTCTGGCCATGTTGCTCTTTTGAATGTTTACTTACATGACGGTTTTTGTTGCTACCGCAGTGCCATTATAACGTGTAATGGACCGATACACAAACATTTTATTCACGTGTAAAGATCGTAGCTCATTAACAATGGTTGGTTGCGATTTTCCACCCAAATTAAAAGCCATAACACTGTTGAGTTTGAACTTCATTACGATAACATTTTTAAACTGCGGTGTAACACGATATGCTTCCGTAGACTTGTAAGCAACATAACAGGCTGACGTTGGTCAAAAACAATAATAGTGGAAACATAAAGTAAAACGCTTTGGAAGTACTTGGTAATGTACCCAAATGATTCACAAGTGGCTGTAGCAATTCCACGGACTTCCTATTGTTCTTCTGTGTTAATGGCGACGCATTAATTGAGTATTGCCGAGTACACTTTATTTCAGAAACTTCCGTCAAACTTAAGAATAAATATTCCATAACTCAATGCCAATAGGGTTCACGGTTCAACGTACATTTACAAACGTAATCACACAGTTAAAACACCCAATCGTGATTTTTGACCACCACCAGGTATAGAACCCTAGTACTAAGCGCGTTAGTAGCTCTGCCAACGTTAGAAGCTCTGCCCTCTGGGGATAAAATCAAAGCCTTAGAAATACTGGCCTATTTGTTAATTGATACTGGCCTATTGGTGTCACAAATGATGTTCACTCTGAACGTCGCCAATTAAAAACTGTAGGTCAACAAGGTCCAACCGGAATAAAGATATGAATCAAACAACATAACTGACAACTAGACAGACACTGTAGTGATCAAATAAGTGATCAAGATATTGGGAAAAGCGATCCTGAAGAGACAGATGGCCAAACTGTTGTACAGCCATCCAATTTATAATAATGATACTGCAAGATTGAAAAAAAAATAATAGTTTGGTAAGACCCATGATCTCTGAGGGACTTATCATTGGGTTATGTTTTAAAACAAATGAAATTTCAATTATGATAAGCTTTTTGAGGTGACTAACTTCCTGATTTTTTTAAGCTTTTTGAGCTTTTAAATAAAAAAGTGAGGACTAACTAAAAGGTGACTAACTTCCTGATTTTTGAAGCTTTTTGAGCTTTTAAATAAAAAAGTGTGAACATTAATGAGCTTTTATTGAAAATTAGATTATCGTGTTTAATCCCAAAGCAGTTTTTTAAAAGCTTATGTTAAGTATGAAGCGCGGCCGATCTTTAAACGTATAAACAGCGAGTTGTGATTGAGGAAACAGTTAGTGTATTTAGCGGGTCCATGGTACCTTATGATCGGATTTCGTAAACCCTACTCATGGCCTTGTAGGATGCATTAAGAAGACATCACTTTTAAGCCACATAAAAATATAAGTGCAGTTCATATGCCGTTTCGAACAACCCGAGCTCGTCTTTGCCTTCCTTTGGGCAGCTGTGACTGACTTCAGGATCAATTGAATCCTATTAATGAACTAATTTTTGAAACTTTGTACATTTATTGAGTAGTTGAATTTTTGGCCATACTATCACTTTTTAACCATACCGACGTATCTTGCAGAGCTTACATTTGTATCCATTGTTTAATTATACCCTCAAATATATTGATGACATTCTCAACGCGTCACATTCAAATATATTATAATGACATTGTTATCGCTGCATCGAATATAATTTTGCACGTCGAGCCCTAAGCACTCAATCCATTTGTATACATACAAAGTATATCTGAACCAGGATGCAGGGAATAAAAAAATTAATGAGTTGCTTCTGCCTGCATTCAGATAGATACAGAGCTACAAAAGAATAAATCGTAGCGCACTAACAAAACTTCGATTATCATTTTCCAGATATGAAAAAGGAAAAAATTTGTTAAAAAGCTTTTCCTTTTCTTCGATATTTATTCGCATATACACAAAGAAGCTTTTCTTATATACATATTTCAAAAAAATAAATTATAAATAATAATTCAAAATTGGTTAAATTTTCTTTTCATTCATTTTCCCATACACATACAATAGAATGAAAATTTATATTCATATACAAATTTTATTTTTTTTATATTTATTTAATTTTCAATTGAACAACATAAAAAAACTTTAAATAAAAAAAAAATTTAATTTAAGAGAAAATTCGTTTTTTCCGTTTTTCACTTGTTGTTTGAAAGTTTTTTTTTTCTAACTTTGCTTTTTTATAAAAAATTCGCTAATGTATTTTCCCATTCAACAACAATTTAAATGTTTTATTTATTTTGTTTGGTTTATTTGTTGTTGTACAGGTTTATCTATACTCACACCACAGCACACCCTTTAAAAAGGTAGTAAGTATAGTCAGTGTATAAACGTCTTTGAACGTGATTAGCAATTATGTTTGTGCATACATATTGGCTGAACTGAAACCATGCAATAATGGGGATGGTGTGATTCGCACCCGATCCAATACAACCTCAAAATGTTAAGAAAAAATCAATTTAATCTATTACGCATAAAAAGTGTATGTTAGGAACCAATTTGGGATGTTAGACCAAAAGATTACATTTTTTAAATATTTTCTATACCCAGGCGGACACCTTTCAAAATCAAACCCGAAAATTAAATTTTGATTATTGTATAACGTTGATCAATGCGTGTGGGTTGTTTTTTCAATATATGGCTGCGGGGGTGAGAAATATATATTTTCTAAGAACCAGATAAATGTAATCTTGGATATGTATTGCCTGTATAAGTGCTAGACAATTATTTATACAGATTGGATTGCTTTAGGAAATCACATTTTCTAAGTTGGTTTTCAGTAGCCCACTCAAATCGAGACGCCTCTATATATATGGTATTGGTGTAATGAAATAGTTCATAATCATCTCCATTCATTCAAATGAGTGTAGAGTTGGCCATTGGATGGTCAGAATAGGTTAATAATATATATGCAATTTTATAGACCAATTGAAGTATTAGATGGAATTGTGTCTTAGATGGAATCCTACTTTCATCATCTGTATATAGTTACTTTGCTCAGATGAGCGCTTCATGCTTGATTTTCATTATTATGCGTCTTGTATGTAAGAACGATTCAAAAAGATCAACGTAAAACATCGAACTTGATTATGGGTTTTTAAAATTGTGATGTATTTGTTAAAGTCATTTGGATAACCGCCCAAGTGGCGCAGTGGTTAAAGCTGTGGCAGTTGGAGCGGGAGGTACCGGGTTCGAATCCCGATAGGGGCAGGTTGCAAAAGGGATTTTTCACCACTTGATTACGATCGGTGGTGTAAATGAACACAACTATGACCCCCTGTTGGAGTGCAGAATCCATGGGCCGACCCATCTTCCATGTCAGACTATAGGCTGGCATGGAGCTATGCAATGCGCAGATGGTTAGGAAAATCGGACCTATAGCCGTACGTCCTCGATTTGGCTGCAAAGCGTAAAGGTAAGGACGTAAATAAGCGAACCGCGAAAGAGTTGGGGGTGCCTTGAGCCCCAAAACAGATGGCATAGAAATAAACGAAAAAAAAAAAAATCATTTGGATAAAAGAACTGATCGAAAAGTTGTCTCATTTGACAATTTGACTTGACCTTAATTTTGGTGTGATTGATTTTAAAAATCAACAATTATATCACTTCTTCTGTGTGATATGATCCTCTCGTCTAACTGAGATTTAGCACCTGACCATGGTCTTATGATTACCTTTTCGTCAAAAACACACTTTTCTTGAAGTAGCATCTGAAGATTTTACCAATAAATTTATTTTACAATAATGGACTGTATGTTTTTAAATTATTTTATTTCTATGTTAATATTGTTTTTAATACAGAGATTGATGCTTATATGATGGCGATCAGACAACAACTGTTTTTTCATTTCTGTTTTTTCTGTGTTACCACATTTTACGTGATAATTCACAATTGATGAATATCTACACTGTTTTTAATGCCATCTAAATTCAATGATGACAACTTATAAATACATATAAATTAAAACCTTAAATTGTTATGAAACTTACATTCTTAGATTATGATTTTTATTTTTTTTTTTTTATGTTTTAATTGTAATTTCAACATCCTCCTCAGTTTGGAGGATTTTATTCTTCAAAACAATAAGCAAATTAAATTTCTAGATTTCTGATTACTCTTAAATTAATATTATAATTAAATTCTGATAAATTAAATTCAAATTAATATCTATAATGGCTCGAATTTATGACATGTCAAACTAGAAAATTGAAAACCTCTACCTTGCAACATTCAACGTTTTAATTAGGTGAAACTGAGGCTGAATCAGCTTCTATTGGAAGAGGACAAATACGAGTAATAGCACGCTGAAACCTTTTATTTCCAATTCGTATTGTTACCACTCTGACAAAACCGTCTTTTCCACGATGAACCTCTACAACTCGAGCTAATGGCCATTTTAAGGGGGGTATATTATCTTCCTTTAAAACTACCATATCGTTTAATTTAGGTTCGGTTTGGGTGTGATTCCACTTCCGTCGTTGTTGTAACCCACCTAAGTACTCATGAGACCAACGGTCCCAAAACTTTTGAAACATGAACTGCAACCGTTGATAATGAGATAATTGATTCAATTTTAAATGGCAGACGGATGGATCTGGTAATGAAACAATTGGTTGCCCAATTAAAAAATGTCCTGGCGTTAAGCATTTTAAGTCGTTGGGATCCTCAGACATTGAGCCAATAGGTCTAGAATTGAGACATCCCTCAATTTCGACGATGAGCGTGTTCAATTGTTCGAAGGTCAAAGCCGCTACACCAACAACTCGTTTTAAGTGATATTTGGCACTTTTTACGGCGGCCTCCCACAACCCTCCGAAATGAGGTGATCGAGGAGGAATTGTTTTCCATTCAATATTGTGATCGGTGCAGAATTTCATGATTACATTTTGATTTATTTTGGATTTGAAAAGCCTGTGTAATTCAGTTAATTCGGATTTTGCTCCTAAAAAATTAGTTGCATTATCCGAATACACCTTCGCACACAACCCACGACGCGACACAAATCGTCGAAACGCTGCTAAGAAAGCTTCCATGGTTAAATCGCTAACAACTTCCATGTGAATCGCCTTCGTAGAGAAGCATATAAAAATAGATACATAACCTTTCTCTTCAACTCTGGAGCGTATCTTATTTTTTAAAATAAAAGGACCACAGAAGTCAATGCCTACATTTTCGAAAGGTCGAGAAGGAGTCACCCGTTCTTTCGGAAGTTGTCCCATAATTTGAGACATTGCCTGAGGACGAGTACGTACACATCGGACACATTGTTTCACAATCTTTTTGCACAAATTTCGTCCTCCTATTATCCAAAATCGCTCTCGAACATTATACAGTAAAGCTTGTGGTCCAGCATGCAATAGTCGTAAATGTTCCGACCGAACCAATAATTTTGAAAATGAATGCATCGCTGGGAGTAACCACGGATGCTTTGATTGGTCTGATAAGATTGAATGTTTTAATCTGCCCCCAACGTGAAGAATTCCTTCATAATCTAAAAATGGATTAAGCGACAGTAATTTGCTTTGTTTAGATATTGCTTTACCTTTGCGAAGACATTCAATTTCAGTAGCAAATTCAATATTTTGAATATGTTTTACGATTGATTTCAAAGCGTTTTCCATTTCCATGGATGTTAATTCAATTTTAATAAGGCCTGCATTGACAACTGACAATCGGTTTTTGATAGATGATTTTCGATTTTGAGCAGTATTTCTTTTTAAATTACAAATAAACCGAAGTACGATTGCAATTTTGCGAATTAATTTATAATAATTTGAGCAATTTGTAATCACGTCCCATTCTTCAAATTTTTGAGCGACGCAAACTTGAATTTTTCGTAGTTCCATCTCATTTGGTTTGATGTCAGTTGCCGGTGGTTGATTCGGCCAAAACTCTTTTGACTGCCAGAGAAACCTTGGGCCACGAAACCATTTTGTATTTTTCATAAATTCATCGGGCATTAAACCGCGGGAAACCATATCTGCAGGGTTTTCATCCGTTGGAACATAAAACCAATTATCTGGGCTTGACAAATCTTGAATTTGGGAAATTCTATGCGCTACAAACGTTACGAACCGGGAAGGAACCGATTTGATTCGATATAGATTTATTTCGGAATCGGTCCAAAGATAAATTGACGAAAAGTTAATTTCCATACTCGACAGCACTTTATTAGCAAGCTGTGATAACAAGAGCGCAGCACATAGCTCAAGTCGTGGAATAGTTTGCGATTTAAGCGGAGCAACTCTGCTTTTTGAACATAGCAATTTTACGGTGTAGCAATTTTCGTTATCAATCGTTCGGATGTAAATGCAACATCCGAATCCCTTTTGAGATGCATCTCCAAAACCGTGAAGTTCAACGCTCCTTGCATTTGGACACATTACACATCTCGGAATTGATACTTTATCAATTGACAGTAATTGTCTTTTAAATTCGATCCATTTATCGCGTAAATCAGGTGATAAATCATCATCCCAATCTAATTTAAGAGCCCATAATGTTTGCATGAATCGTTTAGCGAGAAAGATGATTGGACCACAAAATCCCAAAGGATCA
Organism: Tipula lateralis; assembly: GCA_963932295.1. Classification (NCBI taxonomy): domain Eukaryota; kingdom Metazoa; phylum Arthropoda; class Insecta; order Diptera; family Tipulidae; genus Tipula; species Tipula lateralis. Next base: position 30,093,006 of record OZ010736.1, on the reverse strand, counting down.
AACAACTGAGCTATCTCTGACAGAACTGCTCGTTTTGAGCATGGGCCAGTTAGAGAATATTTTTTGAATGAGAGGCAGAACAGATCTTATTCCGTATCCCAATTTATTCCTAGAATCAAGATAGGTTTTGACTGTAGTTGATCCGCAGATCGCAGTGATTGATCATTTGATGTTATTTTGCGAAGATCAAAACCACCTCGTGACAATAGTTGAATGAGATCGGATTTTAATTTTGAAGCAGATTTATAGCAATCGGAACCTGTTAAAACGTCATCAACGTAAAAATCGTTCTTTAATACACGACACGCCATAGCAAAATCTTTTTCTTCATCTGAAGCTAACTGAAAAAGTGTTCTTATAGCTAGAAATGGAGCGCTTGCCGTCCCATGTGACCGTTCGAAGATTATAACGTTTTGGTTCTACATTTTGGGTTTCACGCCACCATATCGTTTGCAAATGTTGTTGATCTTTTCTTATTAAAATTTGACGATACATTTTTGTTATATCGCCGGTTATTCCAATAAGATGCTTGCGAAAACGTAAAATGTACGATACCAGGTCTTGCTGAATTGTAGGCCCTGTCATAAGGCAATCATTCAAGGAAAGTCCGGTCGAACTTTTCGATGATGCGTTAAATACGACTCTAAGTTTCGTCGTACTGCTGCTTTCGCGAACAACGGAGTGATGTGGCATGAAATATGATTTAGTTTCTGAAACTTGTGAATTATCGGAGTCGGAAACTTCAGTCATATGATTCAAGTCTAGTTACTCATTCATAAATTGAGTATATTGTTATCGTATGTCAGATTTTGTTTTGAGTCGATTTTCTAACGAGTAGAATTGGCGCAAGGCATTAACTGATGACTCTCCTAAACTTTCCAGGTTTTTCTTAATTGGTAAAGAAACGATGTACCTGCCATTCTTATTTCTCTGGACATTCTGAACGTAATGTTCTTCACAAAGCTTTTCTTCTAATGATAGTTTATTTGGAGAACTAATGTGTTCAATTTGCCAAAATTTTTGAAGCTGATCATTTATTTCTTCAAAAGACATATGATATGATAACTGCATATTCGAATAATTCAATTTTGGCTTATTCGGAACTCTACCCATGACAATGTACCCAAATTCTGAGTTTTGAAGCGGTATGTCGTACATGACATCGACCTTTTCCGGTTTCATGATTTGCAAAAACAATTCAGCACCTAATAAAATGTCAATAGTGTCAGGTTTAAAAAACCACGGATCAGCCAACTGAACATGACTAGGAATACGTTGCATGTCGATTTTAACTGGATAATGCGGAATCAAACCGGAAATTTTATTTTTCACTAAACACTCGATAATCGCTTTATACTCTGAATTTTGAGATTCAACACATATAATAGATTTTTTATTAACTGTTGTTACATCGTTATTAATACCCAAAATTTTAACATTTGTACGTTCAACTTTTAAACCTAGCATACTACTCATTTTCTCAGTTATAAAATTGGCCTGGGAGCCACTATCTAAAAGCGCGCGACATGGAACCTTAACTCCCTTTACATTACGAACCCATAATACTACAGTACTCAATAACACCTGAGACGAACCTATAACATTATCATTTATAGAATTTGAGCCGACATTCAATTGCGACGACATTAAATTTTGTGTGTTGATTTCATTCTGATTTATAGAGTCTGCCTCGATCCTACCAGAAGATGCTAACGGTTGTGATTCGGAATTTTTAACTGACTGTGAATTGATATTTTGTATAGCTATAGTTGATGTTATGGACTTATTTTTGTTATCCTTACCGAAGTGTAACAATGTGTTATGCTTCTGTGAGCAAATGGAACACACATTTTTGCAGTCTGCTGTTTTGTGGCTTTGATCAAAGCATGACACGCAAACTCCTAGACGTTTTACGAAATTGAACCGCTGTTGCGGTTTAACGCTCCGATCTGTAAATTTAGGACAAGTATCCAATGTATGATTGCCCTTACAAAACGAGCAACTTAAATTTTGTTCAAAATGAACGCGAATTGGCTTCCGATCGAATGGTTTGTTGAATGGTTGTGGTTTAGGTGGAGCGACGACTAATCCTTTTTTTGCTTCTAAAATACGAACTCGAGTCTGTAAGATTCCCACGAATTGCTCAAACTCCAGTATTTTGGTTAAATCCGATTTACTAATTATTTCCGATCGCAATGAGTCATCCAAACGCTCACAAAGGTGATGAGATAAAAACAAATTCCAGTGCTCGACTGGGGCTTTCAACGATTTTAAAGAGTTATAATGTTTGGTCACCGTATCTAAGAATGTCTGCAAAGATGGTGCGGAGTTTTCCATTGGTCGTTTAATTTCATACAAATGCTTCATATGAATTTTTTGAATTTTTACTTCATTGTCGTAAAAATCGATTAAATTCTGATATGCGTTTTGATAATTTTCTGCCGATATGGGAAATGGCTGAACAAATTGATAAGCCTTACCATCGCGAACACGCAAGTTATCAAATAGTGAAACTTTGCAATATCTGATAACTGAGTATTCGAATGGAATAAATCATTATAAATTCCTCGGAATTTTGTCCAATTTTCTTCTAGTCCATCAAACTTAGGTAATGGGATTTCAGGAATTTTCAGAGGAACTCGTGATTCAGAATAAGCAACTGATGAATGTTCTCGCTTAGAATTTTCGTTTGGTTTTTTGGGATTATATTGTGCAATTATTGTAAATATTTAATATTTTATTGTAAATATAAATATTTTATTGAACGTTTTATTTTTTCAACTTCCTGAGCAACTTTCCTCGATTGGCCCATTTTGACTTATCATAAATTGGACTCATAAACAATTTAAATATAAATTTGAATTGACCGAAATCACTTCAATCTAAACTTAAATACTAAATATGTACATGAAAAATGCTTATTGATATTTATAAGTTACCGGTTCAATCTGATGATGTTGAATAAACCAATGAGATGATGGATGAATTATAGCTGAATTTTAATTTTAAATTTATGGTTAGGTTTTTCCGCATGAATTACTTGCTCAATAAGTAGAAATGATGAAAATCCACGTAATTTTGCCACGAATAACAACAATACTGCAATCCTTATACTTTTGCAATGAATAACAATAGAAGGGCAAATTAAATTTGTATCTCCTTATGTATGCTATATTTATCGGATTATATGGCGTTGATCGTTATATTAATCGTAATGGCGATGGTTTCCACGTGCTGTAATATTATGGATTACACGTGGAAATTATTCCCGGAACAAAATTTATTAAATATGTTTAAAACTTCGAATCCGGCTCGAAGGACCATGAAGATTTTACCAATAAATTTATTTTACAATAATGGACTGTATGTTTTTAAATTATTTTATTTCTATGTTAATATTGTTTTTAATACAGAGATTGATGCTTATATGATGGCGATCAGACAACAACTGTTTTTTCATTTCTGTTTTTTCTGTGTTACCACATTTTACGTGATAATTCACAATTGATGAATATCTACACTGTTTTTAATGCCATCTAAATTCAATGATGACAACTTATAAATACATATAAATTAAAACCTTAAATTGTTATGAAACTTACATTCTTAGATTATGATTTTTATTTTTTTTTTTTATGTTTTAATTGTAATTTCAACAGCATCAATTAATCGTGGGCCTGTAAAGTACATCCAACCGTTTTTTCCATACATATAGATTCGTATAAGAGGTCCAACGTATACATCAGAGTATAAATCAAACCATTGATTCAATTTTATCATTGGGATCGCGGTTTATCGTATGGCCAGCCGTATTGGCCCTTTTAATTCGTTGTCCATATTTCGCCTCTATCAGGATTTAAGACTGATACCTTGCTTCGTTGGATTAATGTTTAAACACTGTTTTTTTGCCTCTAATTATTTGTTGGCGAAAATGAACTCTTTAGGAACATACTACAGAGCTTTCTCAAATGGTGCACGCCATTTTGTTGATTAACTGAGGATCTTGTACGATGGTGATGATATCTCATTTTCGCATGAACAGATGTTCTTAATAGAATAAACAATCACTGTATAAGCTGAATTGGTTAAATAATGCGTGATGGAAATCACAAAATACTATTTGAAAGTACCCAAGAAAATGGGTTTCAATCAATCGCATTCATAAATCAGTTACCAATGGAATCGTTTAACGCTGTTATCAATTCTTAATTTTGGTCAGTCAGCAGATTGCTCATAAAGGAATATGATTAGGAAAAGAAAATACTCCAAACCAGAATTTACTTCCAAAAAGAACCATAAATAATTCTATGGTCGATTTCCCTTTGTACAGATAACTGAATTCCAAAAATTACGTAAGTAGTTTACAGGTACCACACCGATTGACTTTATTAGTTCCCAAACTACCTTAAAACTGCACAAATAAATTACTAAAGTAAATCTGATCAAAAATTGTTTCTAATTGTTAGATGACTTACTGGGCTGACCAGGTTGGGTGCCTTGGACCTAGAAATATGAATAAGGCGACTACATGTGGAAATTTTTTCTTAAGAAAGGCAAACTTGACGTCAATATTTTATGTGCAATATATATGAGGACAATGAATACTCAAAGAACATTGTGACGACAAATAATCAACACATGACTCAGTACAGCGATCTCATCCATCTACGAAAATTTCAATTTTTTCTAGATGTCTTGAATGTTTTAGCAAATGCAATCATCTCTTTCATAAATTGCTATATGAAAACACATTATACCCTAGTTTGGTGGCTTTACTTACATTTAACTTCAGATGTAAACATTTACTGGCCATTCAGGAAAATCCAAATGGCTCAGAATAATTTTGATTTGCAATAATTTTGAAAACAACAATAAACGCCTTGCTTTGTAATACCAGAAAGATTGTACATACGTGCACAGATACCACTGTTTCTGAAGTTAATTGGATATATCACACTCTCCTGTATTGAGTTCGATGCCGCTGGGTCAAAAAAATTTATCGATCCTGTTTTAGTTTTCCTCCAACGTTGCACGAAGTCAAAGCTGCAAATCGAACATATTTTTTCTACCTTGTAAGAAAACAGTTAGCCGATATTTATGTGAACTGAATTTCAGAATACTTCGTAATCTTACTAAAAATTGGCCGTGCTCTAAATAACTCCACCTATTTCGAACTTCCAGGTTCCCATTCCCGATGGGATACCTAGATACTAAACAGCCTCTTATACACAATATATGAATTTGATATAAAAACAAAATAATCAAAAATTTCGTTGGCACTTCATTATCACTATAGGATTAGCTGCCATAACAAAAATCAATTACCCCACTCCTTCACCGGATATATTTCCTGATGTTATTGTTTCCGAAAATCTCTATGTAAGTTCAATTTAATAAAAAACAAAAGAAAAACATTAAATCTTAACAGTAATCACTTAAATTATTTATGATTTAAAATTATAATTTTGCTTAGATTATTTATACGTCGTGAGCGCATGCCAAAAAATATGTTCATAAGCATAAAATCGTGGCCCTATATAATCTTGTTTGTTGGTTCATAAATCTTTGAATTTTCTCATTTTTTTTCTTAAGTCTAGTTTACGATATTATACACGAAAATCTTCTTTTTATCTTTAAGACATAATAATAATAATAATAATAATAATGTTAATCACAACCGAACTTTTATGAACCTTTAAATAATAAAATAGAAATAAAATTATACAAGGGATTTTGATTGTGCTTTTTAATACATGAAAAAGCTTTTTTTATATAATAATTACATTTTTCAGCTAGAAAATTATCTTAAAGGTATAAACCTCGTTCTGTCTATATATGTATACATATTTGGTGCACAAATTAAAAAAAATGTATAGTGGAAAATATTAACCAGATTTTTTTTAAAAGGCTGGGGGGTGGCAAACACGAGAGGGTGGCAGAAAATCGTCATAAAAAATTTAATTAAAATTTATATACTGTGACATTTTTTCATAATTTTACTGTTTCTACTGTATGTATGTAAAGTATACAAAAAACAAAATAAAAATGTAGAATGCTTTCCCAGAGCTTTTTTATAAACATAAACTTTGTGTTTTTGTTTGTATGTGTGTATATATTTTATATTTTACCAACTTGCAGCATACATATAATTTTGTTTGATTTTTCATTCTATACATGATTGAAATTCTTTTACCATATTCATCTGGATATGTGTGTATCTCGTGGATGTATGATGAGATGTGTAATGTGGAGGGTATTTGTTTTATTTCGCGGTTATAACAATAATAAAATGCTTTTATGTGTTGTATATTATATTGTATAAAACGAGATAAATACAAATTTGTGTATAGTTGTGCAACTAGGCCACCTTTGAACTAAATAAGCAGAATAAGTGCGAGATTTGTCAAAGCTTTTAGACAATTATGTGGTTTGCGCTTATTTAAAAATAGTCAGTAGGAAAGAGCTATTGTATTTTTTCTTCTACAAATTATATGCTCGATCCATCTTAGAGGTGGTAGTAGTCGCCTCGCATCTTAGCAATATTTTATTTAACTATTTGCTTGGTAGAGCTTTTATATACCTCCTAAAGATTTTCTCACATATAGCAGGTGGATTCTATCATATTAAGCAAACCAACGTCAAAAAGCTGATTTTTATAATGTAATAACTGAGGTTATACAGAGTATAGCCTATTTTGTAGTGAGTTGGCAAAAGACATACCTCACTAATTTAATGTTCGTATAAAAAAATAAGTGAGCTTAAAGTTGCATATATCTTTTAAGGAACTGGATACTTAACCCAATACTGTTGTCTTTTTAATAAATAATTTATTTTTAATAATTATATAAACATTTGAGTTTTAAATAAAACTCCATACTTTACAAGCTTTTAAGATAAATTGCCTTGGCAAATGCCGACTTCATTAGGACAATATTATCAAGATGTCTTCACTCATATAGCTGCGGATGCCTTCCTGTTGTTTAAAATTTTTCTTCTAATTATTGGATTTAATCGCAAATATACTGAATTATCGACACCAGTGGTTTGATATTTTATTCTGTTTCCAACATTTTATTGGAGTATCAACCTTGAGGAATTTAAACCATCGTTAGGAAAATTTTTTGTTTTTGCTGGGGTTGGTAACATTTCTGGAGGTTTAACGTTTCAGTGTTTGTACTTTTAATGCCTAAGCTTTCATAAAATAATATTTAAAATCTTGTAAAACAAATTCAATATTGCAAATCAGTTTCTATTTTGAGATCAAATTTTCCAATTGAAAGGATTGCACTTGTCACCAAATACAAGTACATATGTGTCAATAGGTCAACATATAATGACATACTGAATTGACATCATTTACTGTTTATTTGGTGGAATGTAAAAATGATCGTTAAATGACATTACATCAAATAACTTCACAAAAAGCTCATTAAAATTATTTTATTAGAAAACAGAATAACCTCACGTGATTCCGAATTTTTACAAATTATTTATACTGAAAGTTTGATGTATGAGCTTTTATGAAATTTTTATTTAATTCTTATAGAAACACTTTATTACTCGGCAAATCGGTTTCGATTCATACGGAGGATCTATGTTAAGCACTGATAGTGTATTGGAAAGATTTACTACGGAAAAATTATTATAGAACGACGTCACATCAATAAATTTTTTGAAAAAGCTCTCAAAAGCTCATCAAAATCATTAATCGTATTATTTCGTGATCCTGAATATTGAGAAATAATTTATACCGTAAGCTTGATATTTGAGCTTTTATGAAACAACAATTAATTATTGCAAATTAGTTTCGATTCGTCTACAGTAACTGTTTCAAGATCACAGTTTGCTCTATAGAAACGGTTGTTGTTGTCAATTTGATGTACTAGTTGTTGTTGTCAACACATAATTTCTTTCTCGATTATTTATAACAGGACGAATTGACAAGCCTTACGTTTGCTTATAATGCAAATACTAATGAAAAATTATATTACATAAAAAATTTCACAATAGTTTCCCAAAGCTCTCTTAGTTATATAATTAAAAATAATTGAGCCTAATTTTGATAAGTAATTTTAACTGAAAGCTTAATGTTTGAGCTTGTATTAAACTTTATTTTACTTCGTATACAATAAGTTTACTTTTGCAAATCAGTTTCGATTTATCAACCACAATTACTGTATTAAGATACAATTTTGCAATTGCAACGATTGTTGTTGTCACTATGCAATTTGATAGTTGTTGTTGTCAACAAGTAATTTATTGATAAACAATTTATTAAACATTGGATTGGAAAGAATTAATTTTTAATGCAGAAATTATTGTTAACAGACGTCACATCGAAAGATTTTTCTATAAGCTCATGAAAAGCTCAAAAAGTTCATCAAGCAAAAAAAGCTCCCTTATGCTCATTATAGCTTGCATTATATCACGTTTCTGATAAGAATTCGTCCTCGGTCTTTAGTCTTTCATTAACTTTATTAGTATTCGTCCTCATTATAAGGTCAATGAGACACAAAGTCCGAGTAATTATTTGGCTATGAATTGTTCAGCTTTTCACCTTGCAGCTGGTTCATATAAGAGTGTGTGAGGCTGAGGTTGACTTATTTTTCTGGGATACCAATATTATCTTAAGTACTCGTAATTGTGTCAGATAATATTGATGTGATCAACGCAAAACTAATTCGGTCTGAATCCTGTATCATAACAGACAATACTCCTAGTATCTAAGTTTTAGTAGTCTAAGCTTTCGTGCTTGCTATACTTATGCTTATATAAAATCCGCGTTGTTGCTCAAAGGATCAAGATTGGCTTAAACAAGGACCAACTATAAAGGAAAAAACCTCACTAAGCTTTTTCACCCCTGTTTAATATCTGTTATAGTACAAGATGTTCTTCTAATTTTCGGGTTTAATCGCAAATATACTGCACTATTGACACCAGCCGTGTGATATTCTTGAGGTTTTATTGGAGGTTTAACGTTTTGGTGTTTTTACTTTAATGCCTAAGCTTTCATGAAATAAAATTTTAAATCTTATAAAATAAAATCAATATTGCAAATCAGTTTCTAATTTAAGATCAAATTTTCCAATTGAAAAGATTGCATTTGTCACCAAACACAAGTTCAAATACCTTCAGAAAAAGCTCATAAAATTATTTTATTAGAAAACTGAATAATCTCACGTTATTCCGAATTTTTACAAATTATTTATACTGAAAGCTTGATGTATGAGCTTTTATGAAACTTTTATTTGAGTCTCATAGAAATTTTTTGAAAAAGCTTTTAAAAGCTCATCAAAATCATACATTAACATAAATCGTAACATTACGTGATCCTGAATATTGGCAAATAATGTATACCGAAAGCTTGATATTTGAGCTTTTATGAAACACATGAATTTGATAAAAAAAGTTTTTTATTGCAAATCAGTTTCGATTCGTCTGCAGTGTCTGTTTTAAGATCACAGTTTGCTCTATAGAAACAGTTGTTGTTGTCAATTTTTTGTAATAGTTGTTGTTGTCAACATTTAATATCTTTCTAGATTATTTATTACAGATTGAATTGACGTTTGTTTATAATGCAGATACTTTAGTTATATGGTATTACATAAAAAAGTTACACTAAAGCGTTAAAGTTGAGCTTTACCAAAGCTCTCTTAATTATATAATAAAAATTAATAACACAATATGATTCCAATAGTTTTGATAAGTAATTTTAACTGAAAGCTTAATGTTTGATCTTTTATTAAACTTTAATTTTATTTCTTAAACAATAATTTTACTTTTGCAAACCAGTTTCAAGTTATCTGCCACAATTACTGTAATACAATTTTGCAACTGGAACGATTGTTGTTGTCACTATGCAATTTGATAGTTGTTGTTGTCAACAAGTAATTTATGGATAAATAATTTATTACACGTTGAATTGGAAAGAATTACTATTTAATGCAGAAGTTATTGTTTACAGACGTCATATCGAAAGATTTTTCGATAAGCTCATAAAAAGCTCAAAAAGCTCATCAAGCAAAAAAGCTCCCGTAAGCTCATAAACGTGCATCATAACACATTTCTTAGTATAAAGTCAATCAGACACAATTTCAGAGTTATTATTTGGCTAATAAACTGTTCAGCTTTTCACCTTGCAGCTGGTTCATATAAGAGTCTGTGAGGTTTAGGTTGACTTATTTTTCTGGGATACCAATATTATCTTAAGTACTCGTAATTGTGTCAGATAATATTGATGTGATCAACGCAAAACTAATTCGGCCTGAATCCTGTATCATAACAAACAATACTGGTAGTATCTATAAGTTTTAGTAGTCTAAGCTTTAGTGCTTGCTATGCTTATGCTTATATAAAATCCGCATCATTGCTCAAAAGATCACTATTGGCTTAAACAAGGACTGACTATAAAGGAGAAAACCTCACTAAGCTTTTTCACCCCTGTTAAATATCTGTTATAGTACGAGATATTCAATCAAACCAGCTTGTGAACTTTAAATGCTATACACACACAGTATTATTTCTAAGCTGCAAACCAATAACAACGAGATGATTTTCATTTTATTACCAACTTTTTTATTATTTTTATCTATTTATTTAAATTATCCAATGGCTTTTATGGTTTTTAATCTACTTTTGGCGAACAAAAATATATATTCAAAGTTTTTGTGCTTTTTATTTCAATTTCAATTTATATACATATATACATTTAAGTATTTTTATAGATTTCTTGTACACACTGTAACAAAAACACTTAAATGTTATTGTTATTCTAGAATTTAACTTTTTTCTATTTCAATTTAAAACCATAAAAAATATCAAATCTAATAATAAAACTTTAAAAAGCTCAAAAACATTGTTCTAAAGTTTAAAGTAACTAGAAATGCAAAAAAAAAATCAAATAACAATATAACCAACACACAAGCATCATATACATTGTAAACCAGTCCATCGTTTGCCATATTACTTGTGTATCAAACCGATTCGGAAAATTCAACAGATGATAATTTCTAATTACATAATATATACTATTTTTTGTGGGTGGGGTGGTTTGGTCTCTTTTTCATGGTCTACGGTTTTGTAGAAAAATATCTCTTTTGTATGGCATTAAGAACAGACAAAACAAAAACAAAAAATTGGTACATATAGATGATAAAGGCAAAATGGTTAACATGGCATAGTGGATTTTTGGTCAACAAGCATATTTACTTCGGATCATATCCTATTTACGTATTTAGGAAAATTTATGCAAATGGAAATGTTTGTGGGAAATTAGTTTGACCATAATGTTAGAGAGAAAATAGTTTGGACGATATCTACATTCTGCTTTCTAAAATTTAATCACTCGAATAATTTATTAACTAAAGATTCCTGTTTAGTAATTAGTTGCAGGTCTTTAGCTTTCTAAGTAATTTGCAAGTATGTTTTCGGGTTCTGTATATATAGGATTTGTTTGTATCTTCATGTACATATCATATAAAAGATGCAGAAAAAAGCTTTTTCAAAAAGGTATCGTTCATATTCGAAACTCAGATACTGTATTCTTGAATTAAGTTTCAGGACTATTTCTATTCGAGATACGAAGTCTCTCTACTGTAAAATTTTCTCGAAATGTGCACGAAAGGATTAGCCAAAAGTAGTTTAACGGTTATTTTCAAATGTTTTACTGTGGAAGTGCTAACACCTAGGAACTGGCAAAACAAGTATTTTATGAATATATATAGTAAAGGTTCTCAGGAAATATATAACCGAGGCTTCTTTGAGAAGAGGTTGCAAGTAGATTAAAATCCTTTCCGTGAGTCTGAAGCCGAAACGATTTAGTTGATGCGTTTCATGTGTTGTGGTGAAGCATAATATCATACAGACAAACTGAAAATAAACTTACCAATGTTGTTGGCGGTGGCCGTTATGTTATAAAAAGTATTTTGTGGCTCACAAAGAAAGGTATTTCATGTTTTGTTCACAGATTTGTATGTATATACTTGAAAGATAAGAAGTTCGAGTGTTCCAAATTGATGTGAGCCTCAAAACCATTGGACAATATCGGCAAATGTGGCACAATCTAACGATTACCAACATCAACATCTTGCCATACGTCCTTCAGAACTGTCGATCGACCATTGTGCGCCACTGATCACGTCCCATACAATGTGTATCCGCCATTATACTGTGGTGGTGTCAGGAATCATGTATTTCGAGTATAGCTTCGAACACCGAACCGTTCAACCGATTATTCGAGCTTAGAAGATATGCTGGAACCGATTTCATTCTGTTTCATTTTGTGAATGAACCAAACTAAAATATGTGCGTGATGCGGACTGCGTTTTTGCTCTTCAACGGAGCACGCATCCAACAACGAACTTGCCACACACATGGTGTATGATTCAAAAATTATACATTTTGATAAAAAATTTGTCCGGGTACCAGTTCCTTCCTTATCTTCTCTCGTTATTGGTATCGCCTGTAGTTTTAATCGCAGAACGGAGATAAATGTATTCTTTTGATCGGAACTACTTGTGGTCCAACTGGGTATATGGCTTAATTTTGACATACGTATCAAGTTCATACTGATGTAGAAGACAACGACACTGCAAAACATGAGTTGATAAGTCTGCATGAATAGAAGGTCATAAAACACTGTGTTTATTATTAATTTCAGCGTCTAAAATCGCAATCGAAGTACTGTAATTGATGTTAGAAAATACGCATTGTAAGTAATTCACGCTTCGGATACACATTACAATTCAATGTTCGGTTCATCTTCTGTCAGTCCTGCACGTACATAATTGAGATATATATTTACAACTTTTTTGTGGTTCGCCACAACCTTTGTTAGTATAAACTGCCACAACCTTTGTTAGTTTTTTGGCATCATAATGGACACCAGCCAACCGATATGAAATTTTTGACAATGACTTAGTACATATGAACGGTGTGACTAGTAACTAGAAATGTCGAAACGACTCCCCACGGTTCATATTCGGATGATTGAGGCCTCAGACGTTGATCAAAATTCAAACGACTAGAGTTAAGTTAACACTCCAACTTTATTTATTTCAGTAAATTCTATAAATTGTGAAAGATTATACACGCAAAGAAAAAATGTGCTTTATTAACAAAAAAACAAAGCTAATTTTACAAAAAAACTGTTGCAAATTCAACTTACTTATGACTTTGCTAATCGCACAAATTTCGAAATATAAATTTAGCATTTGGAAAACTAAAATTAAATCATTTTTTATTTTATTAAATTTGCTAAACGCAAAGTAAAGTCAACTGAATACAATGCAAAAGAAGCAAATATGTAAAGTAAAATATTGTTCTTCTTTTAACTGAATAGAACAGAGAGCATTGTTAAATTTACAACATGTATGGTAGTAATGCTAACTATATAGCAAAGTAAGAATAGCACAGGATTGGCGTGAAATTAACATAATCACTAGAGGTGAAATTAACCATCACACGGAGTGAAAATAACAAAGCAGTAAGTAAAATTCACATAACGTACAAAAGTAATATTAGGTATCTACCAAGGTAACCTACGCATAGTATTTTAGTGAAACTAGCATACACTCCAGTTATATATATATATATATATATATATATATATATATATATATATATATATATATATATATATATATATATATATATATATATATATATATAAATTTAAAATTTCGCAGCATCTTTTGTAATGAAAATTAATTATCTAACACATAATTTTTATATTTATTTAAAACTTATTTTTATTAGTCCAAATATATTATAAAACTATACATTTTTTAAATATAATTCAGATATAAAATTCAAAATAATTGACTTAATTTATATAAAAACCGTACAATTTTTAATTAAACAAATAAAAGTTAATAATTAATAATATATATATATATATATATATATATATATATATATATATATATATATATATATATATATATATATATATATATATATATATATATATATATATATATATATATATATATATAATATATATATATATATATATATATATATATATATATATATATATATATTTATATATTTATATTTATATTTATATATATATATATATATATATTTATATATATATATATATATATATATATATATATATATATATATATATATATATATGTATATATATATATATATATATATATATATATATATATATATATATATATATATATATATATATATATATATATATATCATTTTATCATTTCATATGCAAGTATATAATATAATGTACACCTTTCTTCATCGGAATTCAAGTCTCCTTTGTGTTGGTCTACATCTTGAAAAATTTGCTTGAACCTTCTCTGCTTTATGTTAGTGTTAATGGTTGAGTGTTTATTCATGTGTGTGTGCGTCTGTCATACTATGACTTCTTGCTTACAAATTCTGGTTCAAAAGGATGCTATATAACGGCCACTCCTCAAATATTTTTGACAGTGATATATCAGTATTTTTAAAATCTCATCATGTGCTCTTTAGAAGTTAATCTCCATTTCTCCATTACAGTTGCTTTTGAACTTCTTAAGTTCTCTTTTTATTGCCTCATATGTAAATGGTTTTTCTATAAATTAAGTTGTAAAAACGATTTAATTTGATGAATTTTATGGAAATAAAATATTTTTATACCTGTCATTGGTACTTCTGTCCAATGATTAGTTGAGATTTATGAACTTGATTTAAGAAATATTTTAAATTTTCTCATTTGTTATTTTTATTAATTATACAAGATTCCAAGAGCTGGCTTACTTCCTCCACTATGTGAAAAATATGTAAGCTGAAAATATGTAAACGTTTTATATTTTAGAATAAATTATAAATAAATTACAAATATATACAGATATATACACATACATACATATATGTATATATATATATATATATATATATATATATATATATATATATATATATATATATATATATAAAAATATATATATATATATATATATATATATATATATATATATATATAAAAATATATATATATATATATATATATAAATATATATATATATATATATATATATATATATATATATATATATATATATATATGTATATATATATATATATATATATATATATATATATATATATAAATATATATATAAATATATATATATATATATATATATATATATATATATATATATATATATATATATATATATATATATATATATATATATATATATATATATATATATAAAAGGTTTATTACAAAAACTTTAACAAGGTATTTTTAATTACCAAAGGCTATACAGGTATTTATAGATAATATAGGCCTTATAGTTACCACGCGGTATGCAATATTAACCTTTCCTTATTTTTCTAAATAAAATTCATTTACCTTATTATCTTATTATAATTTTCACTTTCCAATTTTGAATTTATTATTTCGTTTAATTTCATGGCATCTGCCATAATCATATAAAAAAACTATTAGAAAATATAATTTTAATATAATCTAACTTAAAAAATAAAATCACAAGATACGTTTTTACGATCTACAACACTCACTTTGTCACGATTAAACAAACTATGATGAAATAATTCCAAACCGAAAGAAGATCATTTCATTACTTAAACGTCTGTTAATTTAAATAATCTGCTAAGTTAATTTAACATAAAATTAAACTTTTTACTTACCTGTTAAGCGAACTTAACTTAGAGATATGTTATTTCACAAAGTTGCTAGGTGAATTTAACACATAGATTTGTGAGTTCACTTATCATTTATTTAATTAAGCTTATAGAATCGTTAAATTTAATTTTTGCATTTGTAAAAATATCATATCGCATTGTTACCCTACAAAGTTATTAAGATTAATCATTATTTGGATGCGTAATATTCTTTTTTGTATTTTGGATTAGATTCTATAATTTATTCACTTGAATGCCAATGTTTTCAAAGTAAATTTTCAACAGGCTGTTCAATAACTCAGCGCTTTTCAATGTAATGTTTCTCTCTTGCATGAGTCACCACATGCCGCAAAAACCACTCGAAAAGTGAGCTGGGGCATCCTCGATGGTGGCATGTATTACGATTGGAAATACTCTTTCAGGTAGTTCGTTATATGTATTAACTTTCAGCCCTTCATAAAATTAGCGATATCAGGCAACCACAACATTAGTATATGTGAAAAAATAATCGGGGATATTTTCTTTTGGGTGAGGAATGTGGCATTCACATTATTGATACAATCATAATTGCGTTGTAATTTACACATGTAACGATCGTCATGATACAATGCAATGAGAAAAAAATTGATCGAAAATGAGTAATCTTGTATTTGCTACAATTACAATAGTTCTCATATCACTATATTTACAAATGAAACTCGTATATTATGATAATCCAATAATAATATCGAGCATAAGCTCGATGAGATAGATTGATATTTTCAATGAACTTCACATTTAATTTTCGCATCAGATGCAGATCAGACTGGCCTAGGGAATTACAGGAATACATGGCAACACTTCCATTTCATCCAGCCAACCATAAAGCGTTAAATATTGTTCTTCAATATTCTAAAATATGATGTATAAGCGTACCGTTTTACACACATTCATATATGTATATATATATATATATATATATATATATATATATATATATATATATATATATATATATATATATATATATATATATATATATATATATATATATATATATATATATATATATATATATATATATATATATATATATGTAATTCAAAATGATTTACCTATCAGCCTAATATATTTATCTTATTGCCATGTAAATCTTATTTATAGTTAAGTGTCATTTGGCTGCATTAAGTAGAAAATATATAATACTTACAATGTAACGTTTAGGTTTTGCTAAATTGAAAAATCTTAGGCTAATATCACTTTGTCCACATTCATTAACTTTTGAAGAAATTATATTAATTCAAACTGAGAGTTTTTGTACTTTTCCAATAAATTAATTGAACAAGTCGATAAGTAAATTTTAGATATAAATATTGCGATTATATCGTAGCTTGATGTTGATTTCACAAGTATGCTTATGTTAACAAACAAAACAGATTATTTTTTCAAAATTATTGTTTTACTTTTCCAATTTTGTTGCATTAACAAGGCTTACGCTAATATGGCTTGGCATGAGTACGTTAATATCACAAAAAATTAAGTTGATTTAACAATTTCAAGTTTACTTAGTGCAAGTTAATAATTTTTTTTTTGCGTGTAGCTATACTTGGCACTTTCTTTCACATTTCACAGCTATACTTTCACATTTCACATGAATTAAAGCAATACTTGTTCGATACGGCGATTTAGCAAATGTCAGATGGGTTCTTGATTTTTCCATTCTGCTTACAGCAGTCTATCTAGTGGTGCCATAATTTCAGTAAAGTACATTCACTTGTTTAGACTCGCTGAGCTACGATAATATACTCATTTTGTTACTATTTATGAAATTGTAAATGAGTATCTGATTGGATTCGGGCCATTCCCTTTTGACCACTACTTCATCAATGAAACGTACTATATTGAATAGAAAATTTTATGACATTAATGTTTAAATTTGGTTTCGGCCATGTTGCCGCCACGGCTGGCGCAATTTTCAATTGTCAATTGTCACTGGTTTATCGACGTAGACAACTTACTTTATATAACCCAAAGAAAATAATACCCATGGGGTTAAATAACAATTAATTGTACCATTATGTAAAATTATTGGTCGTCAGTTGTTGCTTAATGGTTAAGAGAGATTCTTAGCACGCCGCGGTCTCGAGTACGAGTCTCGCCGTTGACCAAAAATACACATGCAACCGGATGACATAAAGTGCGGTTGTGTTTACGGCCTCTAAGCTATACATTATGTAAAATTATTATTTTATCAAAAGTTTCTTTGATAAAATCAATTGTAGCGGCCGTCTTGCTCGAACCACATGTCAGTCAGATTAATTTTATTTAATCGAAGTACGAAAAATCATGTTCCTATATCGCCCACCATCATTCTGACTTTGGTTTTTAAAGACATATCCACCAGCCCATAAAGCGGACCAAACGGTAACTTTTTGTGGTTGTCATGGTGTTTCGAGAAAAGCTTGTTGATTATCCTCACTTAAAATGCGATAATTCTGCTTATTTAAGTACACATTCGACGAAAAATTGGGCTTAATCGGAGAACAAAATTTTGAATGGAAATTCAACATCACTAACACTAATTAAACAAAAAGCCACTATCAGCTGTTAAATATGGGCTCTCAAATAAATCAGTGTTGCCAACTGAAAGTTATAAACCTCTAAAAAATACCGCCTTTATAACGACTCGGCTTCGCCACCAACCCCATTGATTCAAATAAGTGCGAAGTAGTTTTATTACGAATGATCATGATCGGTGTATCGCTCTAGAGGTTTTGTGAGGCTAACACAAGACAGTTGATTTTAAAGTCGTTCTAAAAAAGCTATCCTTGAGAAAACAATATTTTTGCTGTGAAAAATTTCAAAAAAATATAAATTTAAAAATCCAAATAACAAAATAATATTTTTTAAAATCTGTTATATATTAATAATAATATAATATAATAACCATAATAAATTGTCCAGTGCAGCAGGAATACAAACAAAACCGGCATTGCCGGTTTTAAGAGAAACAACAAATGCAATATTATGCAATATTAAAGAAACAACCACAAAAACGGAAATCTACTGTGTAAATTGTAAAAATACCGGACACCCAGCTTCGTTCATAGGTTGCCCAACATATCAAAGCGTACTACTACGCTTACAACAAAAAATAAAGGAGAAAAAAGACAACCCAACAACAACCTAAACAACGATACCACTAATATTAAACACTCCACAACAACAATATGGTTCATACGCAGATGCAGCAAAGCAAAACAGTACTCCACAACTGACAATCCAAAAACTATCAGAGAAAATCGATAAAATGGCAATCATAATCCAACAAAAAAGTGAACAAATTTCACAACTATTAAGTATGCTCAACAGATTATGAATAACTTCAAAATAATGGCACTCAATGTTAACTCAATCGTCAGCATCGCTCGATTAAATCTACTAAATTTTACAAACACACATG
The DNA here is from genome assembly GCA_963932295.1 of Tipula lateralis. NCBI lineage: Eukaryota > Metazoa > Arthropoda > Insecta > Diptera > Tipulidae > Tipula > Tipula lateralis. The sequence goes on along the minus strand of OZ010736.1, from coordinate 30,073,895 downwards.
ACCCGGATATCTTACTACTTAGTGAAACAAAATAACATCAAAAACACCATTTGGAATTTACACACTACAATATAATAAGGCTAGATCGACCATCAAATCTACAAGTAGGGGGAACGGCGATACTAGTAAAAACAAAAATTATATATGAACAAATAAAAATCAGCAAACTACAAAATAGTGTCGGTATTGAAACCACAATAATAAAGCTCAACATGAAACATAGTCAAACAAAACCTCTACATATTTGCAATTTATTGCTCCGGCAACAAAAACATTCTTACGGATCGACAGTTTGAAATAGGGTGGAACCAAATTTTTGACGAACTAAACTTAATCAACCTAAATAATTATTATATTATCGCGGGAGACATAAACGCTATAGACACACATCTTGGGGTAACCGTACTAACAATAATAAAGGAATGCGCCTATATCGTTGGCAGCAAAATACTAGTATCACATACAGATCTCAAATTTATAAACCCTCAACACCAACTTTCCCAGCAGCCAATAGTTACTTATATTTTGCAATCGTAGATACTCGGCTAACAGTAGTGACCAGAATTACACAACACACCAGCAAATATACCAATTTACAAATACAAATTGGGATACATGGAAGAATCAATTAGAAAAATCTTACAAAAATCAACTACGCAAGAACAACCAATCGTGCATCACACCAAAAGATAGAAACCTCACAAATGCAGAAACTGAACAATGCATAGATGAACTAACAAAAATAATACAAGCTAATCTAAAGTTGAACATCCCCAAAAAAATACACTGGAATAATATGGAATGTTACACTAATACTATAATCGAAAAACTATTTAAACATAAAAAATACATAATAACCACGATTAAAAATCTAAAAAGAGCTGGAAGGAACAAATCACAACAAATAAACATACTGAAAGCGGAAATCAAAAGGACCAACCAGGACCATCAAACAAAATATAAAGATACAAATCAATAAAACATGGAAAGATAAATAAGAAGCACTTAGCCTTTTGGAAATAAATGAAAATGATACAAACAATATGACTGAGTTAAATATTGATTGGAATAATATGCCAAAGTCGGGTCAACATTATAGTTGTTTTAACGTCAACGATAACTTAAATATTGTTGGACACTGCATAGAGAAGTACACAATCACCAATCCTATGCTAGGCAAAACAAGGCATGAAGAAATTATATCTAAATCTGTACAACAAATAAAACATCAACATTCCACCGAGCTAGATAGCTACGTTACGAAGAGCTCATTTAGTACAGTTAATAGAGCTGACAAACAACACCCGTCTGAGCAAAACTATTTTATAACAATCGAAGAACTAAAAAAAAGTGCTGGTATGCTCAAACAGGAAAAAATATTTCGGCATAGATAAAATACGGATTGCTGGAAACAGGCGAGGATATTTCCAATTAAAAAAAAAGGCAAAAATGCAGTCAAACTAACAAATTATAGACCGATCAGCTTATTGTCAAATTTAGGCAAAGTATATGAAATAATAATATATAACCAAATCTATAATCATACAATTGCAAACCAACTAATACCTGACAACCAGTTCGGATTTCGACATAACCATACTACGATCCACGCCATAACCAACCTAACATCGCACATATGCAGCCAATTGAACAACAAAATATGTACGGGCGCTGTTTTCATTGATATGGAGAAAGCTTCGAATCTGTCTGGCTAGATGGATTAATCTTTAAACTAAATAAAATGAAATTTGACATAAACCTAATCTACATATTACTAGACATGCTGTACAACAGAAAATTCATCACCACGAATGGAATCGAGTCATCAACGGATTACAACAAGGTTCTATAACAGCTCCAATTCTATTCAATCTATACACAAAAGATTTAATAGACAACAAAAAAATAAATTCAACTAGCGTTCACTCAATCGCCTATGCTGATGACATCGTAATATTCAGCTCGGACCCAAAAATATGGAAAATACAAGAAAATCTTCAAACAGCAACTGATTTTATAAGTAACTTTTTGCATACATGGATGATCAAAGTGAACGCTGCCAAATGCGAAACGATTTTATTTCGAAGACCATATAAGTTTGCTAATAACGATACTAGGAAAAACCGAAAAAACCTAAAGATAAAACTACAGAATACGAATATTGTACAAAAAAACTTAGTGAAATATCTGGGAATCTACATCGATCAGTTTTGCTACCTAACGGAACATTTAAATCTTCAATTGCAAAAGGCCAGAAATGCTATCTTTCCTAATAAAGCAATTTTCTTTTTCTAAGAATTTATTGAGCCGCAAGTAAAGAGAATATGCTATCAAACCATGATTAGACCAATTATATCCTATGGTTGCCCAGTATGGTTTAATTGCAACGATAGTTACATGGAGCGATTACGCATCTTTGAGAAAAAGTGCATCCGCAGAAACCGGGTATCGCCACTATATTTCCAATCGAACCCAATATGAGAAATTCAAAACCGATCGAATTGACATCCACATTTTCAAATTAATAAGGAATCACATTAACAGGGCAACAATAAATTGCGAAAATTCCTTAACGTTTGGACTTTATTATACCGACGATAAGATAATAGAAAAAAGTATAGAAATCAACAACATACCAGGACCGGAAGCCTTCCTATACCTAGATAAAAAAGGACTCATACAAGATGATCAGCAATTACCCATAATATATCATGTTAAAAGACGACCAAATGAGAAAGGTTTCGACTCGGCGAAATTCAGGAATGTCAACGCAAATTTGCGATACAACATTACATTCAAAAAAAATTGTGGTGGTTGCAAAGATGACAATTATGTGAAAAATTCATCTTACATTTTTCTTTTTAGAATAATTATTTTAGACTATGTTAGTATAAGTAGTTAGAAATTGATATGGGTAAATTTTAACCGCTATTTTTTATGCCCATACATTATTATATTTAATGAGTTTAGAAAGCTCACAAATTGTTACAATTGGCAAAATATCACAAAAAATTAAGAAAGATATTACTTGAGCTTCCAACGGAACATTAGTAATCAAAAATAGTTTAAGATCATGAGATTTTTTATAATATTCTTTACTCATTGTAATTTGTAAACTATAAAGAACATATTTATAAAAAAAAAAAAAGTTGATTTTAAAATAATTAGATTAGGTTTAAACTCGTTAATAGGCAAATCATTTTACCCACCCATCAGGAAATCTCGTTCTAGAAAAGTCGTTTATTTCTAATACAAACACGAGCGTTCCATTTATACACGCATGCATATATACGTATATACATATGTACAATAAAAACCAAACCGTTAAAACACACATCATATTTTCCATTTTTCCAAATATTCATGTACACAATACAACATTTATATAAATTTGAATTTGAGCTTTTCATTTAGAAATACATCGCACACAGTAAAAAAAAAAATAAAACTTTGTGAATATAACTGAAAATGAATAATAATAAATTCATATGTACATATTTGAAATTCACATACCTTTTAGGTTTTTCCAAAATAATTTTCTTTTTTTCAAATAAATAAATACATTTAGTTACTTCATTGTATTATCCTTTTTTTTTGTATATTCCAAAAAGAGTGGAAATAATCATAATAGAAAAGAAAAACCTATGTACCGTTACACACAGTGTTCTATATAGACGTGTATGTCGGAAAAACAAAACCAACAACAACAATAAATACAATTACACACACACACACTCCCATACATACAGATAGACGAGTGAATTCCAAAAAGAGCAGAACCAAAAAAAAATCCTCGCTAAAATACATAACCTAAAAAATTTCCCTATATGTTTAAGCCTAAAGGTATTAGCATCTCCCGTTCATATATAGCTATCGTATACACACACACATATGTATATATAAACGGGGGGAACGAGAAATATTAGACGAGTACACAATGCACGCGGGGAATAAAATAGATTCGATGTGTGTAGCGTGGCCCCATTTTTATTGTTCCCGCCGCGTTTAAAATAATATACAAATATGTGTATATAGTGAGAGTTCGATCTAGGCACAAAATCTAGCAACGAAACCAAACAAGTGTTTATCGTGTATATGTTTGTATTCAAATTAGCCTCTAGATTTGGTTAAAACCGAGCATATATGAAGAAGGGGTACCCTCTCGATTCTAGTCCATTGTTATATCATATACATGTATATAGGTACAAGGGTGTATATTGAAAAGGGTCAGCTAAATACTATACAGAGGTTATGTATGCACCTTTTGTTCGTTAAACAAGAATGCTGTGTGTAGATGAGGCTAAGGGGATGTAACAATAAATATTAATTAGCGTGTGTGGTTAAATCAACGTATGGTACAGTGAGGAAAGTATTTGTACACTTGGGTTTTATCATATATTTGACGCCACGAGCAGGATAAAATGAAATAGATGGGAAAAGTATCTGTTGTGTTGTTGAGTAAAATGAAACCATTACTGCTTCATATAAAACTGGAGAAAATGCAACTGAAAAGTCCAAAAAGAAAGAATAAAAGGCAACAAATGGACAGCTTCAGAGTGTGCTGCTATAAAAGTGGGTTCGAAAGTCCAGCTATTTCATTCGATCACTGAAATCGAAATTCCAAAACATAAACTAAAAGTCCTTTATTGATCTGTATCTTGCACCACATATCAATGGCGCACAAATGTAAGAAATTGGACCAAGTTTGAAGTAGTGAGCACATCTTTGGTTGGACTCAACGCTGGTCTTGCGTTCTTAAAGTTTAATTATCTGTATTTTTGCTATGGGGCGAATGTTCTCTCTTCAGTTCTGCAACATTCGTGGACTGCGGACAAACTTCGCAGCCATAGAACACCATATTGTCTCCACAAAACCAGCAGTCCTGCTTCTCACCGAGACTAATATTTTGGACTCTTCAGCCATCGATATAAAGGGTTACTCCTTAATCCATCGATTCATTCACAAAAGAGGGTTGGTCATTTATATTCGCAATGATATACCTTAGTCCATTCCCAGTTTTTTAGGTCAAAGTGCGAATATTGATTTCAACTTTATTTGGGTTGAAATCCATATCTCATAAATGCACTCTCTTGCTATGTGGCCTTTACGAAGCCAAAATATCTCAAACAGCGCAGCTCATTATGGATTTGATATTCTGTCAGATTCCATTGAGCACATCCTTCAGAAGTCACCAAATGCTGAAATCGTTGTGGCAGGTGATTTCAACGTCCACAATGACAAATGGCTTCCACATTCGAAATCCGCTACACCGGCTGGTGAGGCAGCCGAAATGTTTGCAACATTAAACCATCTTACACAGCTCGTGGATCAACCTAACAGAATTCCAGATCGGGTCAACGATACTGGTCATATATTTTTAACATCTCATACGGAGAAATACATTTTTTATGTCGGTTCTCCTTTGGGGAATTCTGACCATCGGCTTCTTACAGCGGAATTTCCAACGTCGTGGACTTGTCAAGAGAGGGTTCAACCAAAACGGCGATTGTGGCACTTTAAAAATGCTGACTGGCGTCCTTGCTTTGCCTCCGGTAATATTAACCGGGCAGCCATTCTGGTGTCTACTGTCATTCTCACAGGAATGGAACAGTTCATTCCTTCCAATTTCTCTTAGCCAAAAAAGTTAAACAATCCTTGGCACAATCACAACTGCAGGAAAGCAACCGCCCTTAAAGAGTCTTGTCACCGCAAGTATCTCCAAAACCCGACAGCTGAACATCTATCCGAATTCAAGGTGGCTAGAAACCTATAGCAACACGAACGATATCTAAAGTTAAACAAGAATACGGAAAGATACTTAGATTCCGACCTAGAATTGTCGCCCAAGTTCTTGCAAACATTAACCTCAACAAGTCAGCCGGTCCGGATGGTATTCTCTCAATTGTATACTCAAATATTGTTGTAAATCCTTGTCAAAGCCACTTTCATGTTTGTTCCACCAAACTATGTCTTCTGGCATTTTTCTTTCCATTCGGAAAGTTTACCGTGCAAACTGAGGGCAGTTGGCTTTCACGGTTCTTTAATTCTATGGGTTGAGAATTTTCTTTTCTGTTGTAAAATTCAAATGGTGGTGGAGGATGGCACGACTTCCATTCCACATTCTTTAAACGCTGGTGTCCCTCAAGGATCCTTCCTTTCTCCAACTCTTTTTCTAATTTTTATCGATGATCTTTTATATCATCAACGTTCAATCCAATATATTCTTATGCTGATGACAGCTCACTCTCCTCATCATACTGCTTATCTTCTTCTTCATCGCGAAACGATATTTTATTTCAGAAGTAGACGTAGAGGATATAAAGCTCGATTGCCAGTGGCAAGGCGAACCTTGATATCCTCTTCCACACTATTATCTTTAGAAATTAGTGATCCAAGATACTTGAATCTTATAACTCCTTCAAACGTGTGGTTACCACTACATAAATCTTTGAGTCTAGGTCTCTAAAACCAGAGATCAGATATTTAGATTTGCCTCATTGATTTTTAGACCAACGGAAGCTAATGTTCCGGTGGATCAATTATCTTTTTCACTCCGTTGACATTTAACCCAATCATACAGATTTCATCTGCATATTGGTTGAGTTGATTAGATTGTCGGAATAAATATGGTCATGAGGTGTTTCACTTTAACGAAGGATGTATTCAAACATGAGATAAAACAGTATCAGAGAAAGTGCGTCTTCTTGTCGAACCCCAGTAGTAATTGCAAAAGTTTTCGATAGGCTATTTTCAACTTTTAGAATCGCATCGACGTTAACACAGAGGTTTCCATCCTGGTCCAAGTGCCAGTTCACCGAGATCTTAAGGCTCACTCATTGCTGAGTTGTTGTACTCTTAAGATCATAGCCTTCCACCATTTGCGCTTCGTCTGTCTACAAATGCGTTTAGCTGTCCTCCTAACAAGAACTGTTTTATTCCTTCTTGCAATTGTAAACCGAGTCTGCGCTTCACTGCGTAGGCTATATTTCGTTGCTCAACAGCAAATCGATACTACTCATCAAACCAATCATTTTTGGGCCTATAGTTATCACTTTACCGATAATCGGTAATCGACAACCGAGGTTTTCAATACTATCCAGATACTGGTCACTTCTTCAGAATGGTAATTACATCGCAAAAGGCTATTACTGGCAAAATCTTCAAAAATTGTCGATGCGTTTCTTCATGTATCAGACCTTTCAGTGGAGAATCGCGTTGTATATTCCGCTGTACTTGATGACTTGAACGAAAATTTTCATTGTAGATTTGTAGTGACCAGATAATGCCTACGAATCTTGTTGACGACCGATAAGATCTCACGTCTTGAACAACCCGAGTCCGCCCATTAGAAATCAATACATGGTCAATTTGGCTTCGGGATGTAAGTCGGTCTGATTACTTCCAGTTCTAGCATTAAAGTCAACAATCACCAATTTGTCATCGTGCTCAAGTATAGAGCCCATCAGATTATCCAAATTATCTTAAATTTACTCTTTATCCTGGGGTTGCCCTACATCAGTGGACGCATCATGAACAAAGACAATTGGCAGGTTGGCTAATCTCATAGTCGTCCAGTACAATCGTTTTTACCTGTGGCCCAGTGAGAAATCCAACTCCAAATTTCCGAGGCCATCTCCATTGTGAAGTGTGGCGTTCACAAATACGAGGAATAGTCAGGCCACAATAGTCAAGTAAAAGCAAAATAATCGAAAAAAGATTTCGATTCAAATTCTGTAATTCGCTAGAATTGTTGCAACATAGCCTCACAATATATATATAGAAACGAAATGCAACATTCATCGAGTCCGGTCGCATATGCCTGATGAGATGGGTTTGATCTTTTCTATCACACAACGAGTCAATGACGTCATTAGATCGAAACCGGCCTAGCAAAGCGAATATTACAGATCACATACAAGATGCCATACATTTCATAAGACAAACGTCTTCATCGGCTAGTTGATTCAGCGTCCTAGTTGTCAATCAATGCCACTCTGTGGAGTTCAAGTTTAACTCCCATTCATCATTAGCTGTCACGATTACATCACTATACAGTAGCAACGAAAAGCCTTGAGATACATGGCCTCCATTTGAAGACCATTTGTAGGTTTTCCAATTGAATGCATGTTCCACGTGCTTATCCTCAATCTCGTTTCCGGGTACTTAAGCGGCGAGGGGTCACTGTTGTTTTTGCGGTATCCGATTATTTTGCGACAGCCCAGCGATCAACCCAGATTTAGTCACCTCATTAGACAAGCTCTTGACATCTGTGGCGGTATTCTATAGGTCTTATGCTTTTGGTGCCTCCGCAATCACTGGACCTCAATTATATTAAACTCCTTTCGGAGCATTTTGATATCGTTGCAGGTCGATGGAATAATATTTGGACAGCACAATTTACAGACTAGTCGCAAGAATGTCCCGATTAGGGGTGCTAACACTTTCCATACCTAGTTTATACTTAAGAATCGCAAATAGGAGATGTTGGCGTGGGATGAATGGTGAAAGCTATACAGAGATCAAATTATTTCACCTATATATGAACATAATTTACGAAGCTCATTTTGATTGTGCTTTTTTCTTAAAAGCCATTCTAAAATTCATTTTGTTCACTTTACTTTGCTTAAATAATATAAAAGTCACGGGGGAATTTTAATGGATTGTCTTTCGATACGTTGCCTATATATATATATATTCGTACTTATATATCGGAATAAAATTATTGGGAAAAGATTTGTTTTCGAAATAGGATTATCATGTCTGTAGAGAAATGATTTTCAACACACACACATCCATATATGTACACATATGAATTGGAAATTATTATCAAATAGATTAGAGTCGTTCCTCGCTAAATTGAGCAAAAGCAAAAACAATGTATGGGTAATTGATTAGATACTGCTTTTTGGTGATAATGGAGGGTGTCGCACTCAAAACGATATCTTCATCAATGTCAATTAGGCAGATAATTTTATTCGCATAAATCAAAAATTGAGACTATATATGGGGATAGTTTATACTCGTGTACACACACTACAGTAATCAATTTCAATTCGAAACCTAGATTTGATACATTTTGAAGATTAGTCGAGAAATTTTATTAATTGATTTGATTTTTTTTTATTTATTTTCAGGTAAGTCACACATATATAGTTTCGTATATCTACCTATATATACACAATTGATTGACACAGGTATGTACGACTCAAAAAATTAGTCAAGTATATAAGTTTTTATGTATGTAATATCTATATCGACGTAAAACCAAAACCGCATTAAATGATGTCGAAAGCACAATAGACATCTAGTATACAGATATAACAGTTATGATAAATGTTTTGGCAAGAAGTTCGAATCGAAAACCATTAATCTATGATATATTAACCTTTCGTCGTCGGGTTGATACCAAACCAAACCAAAAAGTCTATCAACATAAAATAGATACATACAACAGATATAGAAGGTATTTTTCAATTACATTTAACCTTCTTGTGTGTGTACATGATAGACCGAAGAAACCTTATCTCCCGACATATTGTGTTTATATCTCTCTATATAGTGGGGCTTCAACAGTATATTATTATACGACCGATACGGAGGGAGGGAAAAACTATATTTATATATTTGCTATTTTTATCACATAATTTTTCATTTTTCTATAATTTTTTTTTTATAAATTTTATGATTATAGAGATAAAACATTAAACAAGTGAAAATAGAAAATTTATCGTACGAACAGGAAATTCTTAAAAAATATAATATATTGCGGACGATTTGTCATGTCTTCATAATATGTGTCATAAAACATATATAAAACAATACGTCATGGGTATATGTGTACATGAAGCATAATCGCATAAGGTCAGAATTTAGATTAGTTTCCGATTCGTAAGTAATTTGTCTTAAACACTCGCTCCATCTTATCGTACTGTAGACCTTTGAAATACGACCTTGGATTTGTATCATTAATACCAAAATTTTGATTCCTCACTTCGCAAAAATTTGCCCTACTCAAGAACCAGCATATACGTTTTTGCGATCTGAGCCAGCGTTGGTTAAGCTCCCATACGTTATGAAAAGTTTAGATTCCACTCAGTTACAGGTCATATGTTTATATATATGGTACACTCTGTGAATCCGTCCTAAATATATTTGTTGTAATGATCGGACTTCATTGCAAGTGCTTTTGAAAGTATTTCAATTAATCTAGGAGGTGTTCTTTCATCCGGTGGTTATTGAAAAATTTCTTGCTAAATTTTAGCAACATTGATTCGAGCAATATTGATGGTTTGAATCCTAAAGTTTCAGACAAACAGGTCAAAGGTGGTTTACCTATCAAGAGATCATTGGCTGTGCCAACGTTTCTGAAATATGTCTTTAGAGTTACTGGTTTATTCAAAAAGTGGTCCGGTATATGGAATCCACTTCCGAAGTATCTTCCTAAGTAGCAGTGTATCCAAATACAAATTTCTTAAATCGGGAGTTGTTTGAAAATTGTTATGTGTGATAACTGTCTCGAAGAAGAGATGAAATGTTCATTTAGTTTGCAGATAGACACAGTTTGGCTTCTTTACGTTAGGTTTTGTCTGACCTGTTTATCTAACCCGCTGATTTGTGAATAAGAGTAGAATCAATCATTGGCGTAGTATAGAATTGCGTTCGGGACCGTTCTAGGGTTTCTGAAAACTTTTTATGGTGAATAGAACTATTTTGAGTGAGTGTGTAATGGTCGGTGACATACAAGTATACTACCTTACCAATAATTATCACATCTTTTGAACAACAAAACCCGTTGACAATAGATGTAGGCACCTCAATGAATGCCTGAAATCTGAACGAAAACAAAAAATTTTCATTTTATACGTCTAACATCATTGAACTTCATACTCCTATTTCAAGAACAAAGTGTCAAGCAATAAAATATTTGGCAGGAGTGAAACAAGCACCTGTCGAGACCCAGTTATCAGTCAACACGTTTTCTTTTAAAACGTGCGACTTGGTCCCCGCAGTGGAGTCTCAATCGGCTCAGACTGCCGAATCGATTAAAGGCGTAGTTATAAAGTTACGTGACTGTATGAGTCTGCAGAGATGAGACAGATGCGACTATCTTTGTGGTTTTTCGTTCTGAAAGGGTGCTACTCTCAAAATTTCTGCAAATTTAGCTGGGGTCATATCTAGCTGAAGGAATAGATAGTTTCACCAGAAGGGATAGTTAATTTCATATTTTCAAAAGGGGTGTTTCGACTCCACAGTGTCTTAGTTTACTCAATCCTCCTTAAATGTAGCGTATGATGGATAACAGTATTTATCCTAAAAGAGAGAGGTTGTAAACGTCATCTCGTCTGCTTAAGCGAATGCATAGCTCTCTGAAAGTTCCCACCACTCTAACCAGATCCTAAAACACTGACTTCCTAAAGCGGGATATTCCCAAGGTTTGAAAAACTAACCAACCGTCCTGCGTCTAGTGGAAGGAACCACCCAATTTTTCGAGGGTTGCCTGGTCTAGCGCTTAATTAATCTAGTAGTTAGTTAAAATCACTTTAAGTGCCTTAGAGAATTCAAGGAAAAGCCTAATAAAAAATGAGTATAATCAATCTTGATAAGGGCTACTCGATTATATTTACTAAAAGCTTTGTTAAAAGTAACAGGACAAAAATTCATCAGTAATCAAGTTTTGATCAAGTTGTAGCTCAATGGTTAAGAGAGTTTCTCATCACTCGCTGTTGTCTCGAGTTCGATTCCCGCCGTTGACCAAAAAATTAACATGCCACCGGATGACATAAAAACGCGTTTGTGTGTTTCGATATCGTCAAAATTCAATCCGATCGTGCTTATTTGTTAAAATATATAACAGATTATCCACATGGAGGTTTTTTATAAATCTTAAGCCATTTGTTTATACTGTTGCAAATCGATTATTACTTTGAAATGCTTCTGGGGCGAGCTGGATAAAAAACGTAAATTTTCACTCCCACTCAAAGTGTTTAGACACTTTGATATTTGTCTGTCTAGTTTTATCTATAGACCATCGAATCAATTCGGCCCAACAACTGTTTTCACTTTGTTGTATTTTTGTAAAATATTTAGCATAGTTGATTGCTTCGTAAATTTGTTCTGTATATATTCCTGCTCCAATTTTTGTTCGATAAAAAGCACACTCACTGTCAATTCTTGTTTCAGTAATTGAGAGAGGAATAAACCCTCTACTGTCATATCAGCGTCATCATTATTTTCCTTGTAATTGTTATTGATGAACGTTCGAATCATCTCGCCTACAATATCTTCTAATATTGCTTCTTCACTTAATTATCAACGGTCACTAATCAACGATATTCCAATTTTTTTGTCTTGGACATATTCTCCTTTGAAAGAAGACATTTTGGGTTAGTTCAGTAAGTGGAATTTCATCACCTTCGTCGTCTAAATGAAACTCAGTGTCAGGATTATTCTCTAAACATATATGTTATAATCCAGCATGTCTAAGGTATCCAGCAAGTATAGCTACTGTTCAACCGCATCTACTAATGTTACGACCGTAGTAAAAGATAACGTCTGTAATGAGCTTTAACGCTTTTTATGACGCCTTGATCCATCGGCTGTAAAACGGATGATGTGTGTGTTTGGTGGCAAAAGTGGCAAAATAATTGCTTTCAAATTGTTAATGTGAGGGTGTGAATGACAATTGTCGACTAGTAATAAAATCTTGTTTTTCTTTTTAGTCAGATCTGCGTCTCATTTGCGTTAAAAGCATTCGAAAATTTCGGATGTAATCCAAGCCTTTTTATTACCTGTATATTCGACAGGTTAAGCTTCAACGTTTTGCTATCCATGTTAGCTCCTATACTACTAAAATAATTCTTTCACCTCTGAACTTAAATGTGTTTTCTGGTGTACTTAAATGTGCTTTATAAAACAAACCCATTTCGTCGATGTTGCAAATTTCGCTTGCTGTGTATACCACTCAAAGTTTTGGCCACACAGATGCTATCAACTCATCAAGTGCACCATGCTGAACTTCTGTGGGCTAGTCAGGCATTTTGCCTAAAACTATATTGTGTCGCTGTCGACATCGAAAACCCCAAATTTCTGTACATTTAAATTTCTTTTTCATTATTCTTCCTAACTCTTTCTAAATTTCCTAGGTCCGCCCTTTAAGAAGCTTATCACCAAAATTATTTCCGAAACCCCGAAAGCAGAACATCTATACAAATTCAAGGTGGCTAGAAACCTAGAAACACGAACGATATTCAAAGCTTAACTAGAATACGAAAAGAAGGTTAGAGCAGAGTTGCGGCAGTTTTTAGATACCACCAACAGCAATCGAACGTTTTGGTCATTTGCTCGTAGATTCGAGGAAAACTTTTTTGGAAAATAGGAAATCTTCTATATCGCCTCTCAAAGATGGTGATAGTATTTTTTCCACTGCCCGTGAAAAGGCTAATCTCTTCGCTCGAAATTTTGCTGCTAACTCCAACTTAGCTCAATCTAATTCAACACCACCTGTTTGTTATCTCACAAGTCAGTTCGTCGACGCGCCGCATTAGATTCCAACCTAGAATTGTCGCCAAAGTTCTTGCAAACATTAACCCCAACAAGTCAGGTGGTCCGGGTGGTATTCCCCCAATTGTACTCAAATATGTTGTAAATCCTTGTCAAAGCCACATTCATGTTTGTTCCACCTATCTATGTCTTCTGGCATTTTTCCTTCCATTTGGAAAATTTCTAACGTACATACCGTGCCGAAAAAGGGCAGCAAAGTACTTGAGTCGATTATCAATTTTCAACTGATGAATTATTTGCGGAAGATCAGCACCTAATTTCAGACCGTCAGTATGGTTTTCGCCGAGGACGCTCAGCCGCGAGACTTAATTAACGTCATCACTGAAAAATGGAACAGGTATATCCATCAATCTGGTGAATCAGAAGTCATTGCGCTTGGTATTTCGAAAGCATTTGATCGCGTGTGACATAAGGGTTTACTGTGCAAACTGAGGGCAGTTGGACTCGCAGAAAGAATTGCTATGAAGGATCGCCTTAAGCGTGATCTTATTACAATTATGTGATCTTATTATAATTACGTAAATATATTAAAGCCAACAGGGTTGAATTCAATCCCAACAAATTTCAATCCTGTGTTTTTTCAGGCTGAAATGACGGCTAGTCGCCATCTTTTCTGACAGGCGAATCCAGTTTGGCTACATCTGACTCATTTTCGATTCTCGGCTTGACTTTAACAAAGAAAATGTCCTGGAATGAACAAATAAACAACGCAGCGATTAGAGCAGCTAGATGTCTTGGATTTATTCGACGATGTTTTATTTTACACCATCTGAAACACTTTCAATTTACAAGACCGATCTAAAACCCAGACTAGAGTATAATTCTCACATTTGGGCTGGAGGACCAAAAACACATCTGGCTGTGTGTTCTAAAAATACTTTCATGGTCATTGCTCATCGGAACTTTACGAACTTATGCCTGGTTTATCAAGACCTAGGCGCAACATAAGAAGACCTTTACACAGATATAATCTGGAAATTAAATTCGTGAATGTGGCGAATGTGGAATGAGCTGAAATGTGAAGCGTTTCCCTTGGCGTATATTTTACAGACATTTAAACTTAATATCAAAAGTATGAAACTTGAAGACTAAAACCCTTATTCCTTGAGTCCTTTCCAACCTCCATCCTTCCTAACTCCTTCCCATCCTTATTATTAGTAGTGCTGTGTGATTGTTGTCCAATAATATAATAACCGAAGTCGTTTTAAGTGAAAACTACTGTGTACATTTATATATATATATATATATATATATATATATATATATATATATATATATATATATATATATATATATATATATATATATATATATATATATATATATATATATATATATATATATATATATATATATATATATATATATATATATATATATATATATATATATATATATATATATATATATATATATATATATATATATATATATATATTGTTCGGCCAAGGCCTTCAATGCTCGTGTTCTTTCAAGCCTAACTTTTTTTTGTGCCTCCGTAAGATCTTGAACCTTTTGTATCTTGTAGTAATATGGTTTATTCAAGTGTAGTTCAAGTGTAGTTTATTTTTCAATATGGTTTGAATGCTGTATCGTGAAACATGTAGACGTCCGGCTAATTAATTGGCACTTTGACGAGGATTTCGTTGGATTCGTTTCTTCACCTTTCGTATCATTAGTTTTGATGTTGCTGTACTTTTAGGACCGCCTCTGTTGCGTTTAGCGATGCTACCAGTTTCGTTGTATCGAGTTATCGGATACACAAACGTTTTATTCACATTCAAATGCTGGAGCTGACGAACTATTGCTGTTTGTGAATTTCCTTCCAAATACAGTGCAATTACACTATTACGTTTGAATTCCATTACGATTTTTTTATCCCTTAAGATATACATTTAGAACAATTATTTATTGACCACATAAAAACAACTAACCAAACTTCAATCTGTCAAAAAATTGACGCGCGAAAAATAACAACTACACAAATGACAGCGCAGAGTGAAGTTAGTAACATTTGCTCTCAGCCACCCGGTTTATATATATATATATATATATATATATATATATATATATATATATATATATATATATATATATATATATTTATATATATATATATATATATATATATATATATATATATATACATATATTTATATATATATATATATATATATATATATATATATATATATATATATATATATATATATATATATATATATATATATATATATATATATATATATATATATATATATATATATATATATATATATGTATATATATATAAATCGCAAGTGGTGATTACATCTTAACAACAATGAACAAATCTTAGTTTTAATAAAAGTGTTATGACTGACATTTCAATTAAACAGGTTTCAAAGTGACAGTTAATTTGAATGCCGAGTTTAACGTTACAGGGCTCTTGAGGCGTAAAATATAAAAAAAGCTCGAATTTGTGCTTAATAAATTGTTTAAATTTAAAATTAATTTTAACTTCTGTACTTACATAGGTACGGTTTAAGTGAAAAACTTTTTTATTAAATTAAATTAAATTAAATCGAAATAAAAATTCATATACAATTCAATTTTATTGTGCGTACCAAACAAACACACCGTGACTTTATGAAATTTATGTACTCGAATCCCAACGAAAAAAAAAATACACTGTGGGTGATTCGCATGTAGATCTGTGTACGAGTATTTGCATCCAATATATACATGTATTTATTCCGCAGAAAAGTAAAATAAAATATGAATATTAAAATGACTGCTGGATATATCCAAGAGTACAACACACAGCACGGCCCTATACATGTTTATATAACAAAAACAATTCAACTTTTAATGAAGCCAAAATCCAACAACAACAAAATTGTTACAAAATATCTAATTTTAATATAACAATATAATACGAAACAAAGCTTTACACACACAGTGAAAAAACTTTTTTGTTTCGTTTTGTTCTCCGTCGAGCTTTTTTATTCGTTTAAGCTTTTCTCAAAAATTTAACATACACAAACCGTGTACACATTTTTATTCGGAACTTTATAATAATTATGATTATGATTTTATTTCGGTGTAATTACTGTGTAACATAACCTACAAAAAAACTGATTTTAATGATACACGCAAAACACAGCCGTAACAGATATTTCGGGAAAATGTAAAGTTTCTTTCAGATTTAATTTTTTTTTTTCGTTTACTTTGTGTAATCAAATTTTATCTTAATTTGGATAGTATACCTAATGTACCTTGAGACTGATACCTAATTAATTGTTTGCAAGTTTTGTGTATTTATATATAAATTTGTTTGAATGTTGTTAGATAATTTGTGACTGACGTAAGTTTTGCTTTAGGGGGTAGTCTTGTTATATGTCTTGAAGTTTTAACAATTTTAGGTCTATACAAAATCATGAAAACAATTTAGTCGTTTTGTCGGTGAAATAAATCTGGTTGTGATCTAAATAGTTAGGTGGATGACAATCTAGTATTGGACATCATCTGGAATAAACTTTCTCAAAGAAGAATTCTTTTCGTCACGAGTATCATTCATTGGATGTTAAATGTGAAAAGAAACAATATGGGCTTCTCCACGATGATAAAGCACAAAACATGGGCTCGCAAGCTCTGATTGAAGACATTAAAAAGCGAGTCAAATTTCATCATATCGGGTATTACAGTCAACACGCCTTATATTAGTCGTCACGACGTGTTGCCTAAGTCAACATTCGCATAAAACTTGAAATGTCTTGAAATGTCTTGAAGTCTTGAAATTTTTTCTCACTAAAAATAACATATGCATACGTTCAACGGGAAATTTAGACGTTCCTCACATTATTGTATGGCATTTAGTCCTCGCCATTTAATACATGATCTATTTAGCACCGTTTTTTATCTTAATTTCCTTCATGTAATCATAACTGTACTAAGTCGTTGATTTGTCGATATTCTCATCCGATATTTTTATTCGTATAAAGCGTTTGCCCATATTCGCGTCAGATACAAAAAGGCCGACTGAGTTTTTTTATATTGGTCATCTGATTGAAATATTGTCACAAGGAATAGAAAATCGACAAATCTTGATTTTTGTGTAGAACTTTAGAAACAGAAGCAATTAAAGATGCACCCTCATTGATGAGGAACAGATCGGTAAAAAAACTGATACTGGACGTATGGTTATAAGTTCAATGTATCCGCATTGCCATCTAAACAGTGCCGACCCACGAATTCTGCACTCGAACCAGGTGCCATGTATGTGTTTATTCACGCTAACGATCGTTATTAGATGGTGAACAATCCCTTTTGCATCCCGCCCCTATCAGAATTTGAATCCGTTATCATCCGGTTAAAAGACCCAGCACAGTGATTATAAGCCACCTGGTCAGTGGCTTTTAATTTCAAACTAGTTTTGTCAAATTTGGTTAAGTTTTTACAATTTTTTGTCAATTTGAATGAATTTTTGCCAATTTCAAACAAGTTTAAACTAGTGTTGTCAAATTTGAATCAAGTTTTTGTCAATTTCAGACAATTTTTCTCGCTTTTTGCCAAATTATGTGTCAAGGTTTTGAGGTATTTGTCAATCTAAATCAATTTCTGTCAAGCTTTGCCAAATTTGGTTGTTTTTTTCCATTCCAATCAAGTAATTGTCAATTTTAAACAATTTTTCTCGGTTTTTCTCAGATTTTGTCAAAAATTGTCAAAAGTTTTATCAGTTTCAATGGAGTTTGTCAAGTTTGGCCATTTTGTCAGTTTCTATCAATATTTGTCAATCAATTTCATTCAAATACTTGTCAGTCTTAAACAATTTTTCTCGTCTTCATTTGGTCGTTTTATCGATTTCAATCAGTTTTATCAAGTTTTATCTAGTTTTGCCAAATTTCAATCAAGCTTTTGTCAATTTCATACAATTGTTCTGACCCTTGGTCAACTTTTGATATATCGTCAACTTTTGTCAATTTCTGTCAAATTTGGTCAAATTTTGTCAATTTTAATCAATTTTTATCTAGTTTAGTGAATCAAATTCAACTTAGTTTTAGTTAATTTTAAAGTTTGGTCAAATTTAGTCAAGTTTGATCGTTTTGTCAATTTCGATCATTCTTTTGACAATTCTATTAAATGTTGGTCCAGTTTGGTCGTTTTGTCAATTTCAATCAAGTTTTTGTCAAGTTTGGTCGTTGCGTCAATTTCAATCAAGTTTTTGTCAATTTTAAACAATTTAATTTAATTGTTTGTCTCTCTTAAACAATTTGTCTTGCCTTCTGTCAAATTTGATCAAATTTTGTCAAAATCAATCAATGTCTGTCAAAGTTTGTCATATTTGGTCGTTTTTTCAATTTCAATTAATTTTTTGTCAAATTCAATCAATACTTATATAGTTTTGTCAAATTTAAATCAAGTTTCTGTCAATTTTATACAATTTTTCACACCTTTTGTCAGAGTTGGTCAATTTTTGAATTCTTGTCAACTTTGCCAATTTTGATCAATTTCTGTCAAATTTTATATAGTTTGGTCAAACTTTATATAGTTCGGTCAATTTCAATCAAGTTTATGTCAATCTTAATAAATTTTTTTTGCCATTTGTCAAGTTTAGTGAAATTTTCACAAATTTAGTCAAGTTTTGTCAATCTCTATCAATTTTTTGTCAAGTTTGGTCGTTTTGTCAATTTAAATCAAGTTTTTTTTTAATTTTAGACTATTTATTTATTTATTTATATATCTACTAAAAACAGTAATTAAATAAACTTCAAAAATCTGGTTTTGAGCTATAAGCTCATTTGTAATCAAATTTTTCGGCGATGGATTCCTAATATGTTTTCGCTTGAATCATATTTCACCTCCCTGATTTACTGTTTTACTTAAGCACAGCTCATTTCCCAATCCAGTCCAGAATAACCAGTTCAATCCATACATCTACCAAATGTCAGACATACATCTACCGAATTTATGAAGTGGCTATGGATTTTTTTTTGATAATTTTTGATAGTTGGATCCAAAGTTTCGCTCAAATTTTTAAGAAATAAATATTCTAAAAAAAAAAATCAACCAGGAAAAATCACGTCTTACTGAAAGTTAAGGCTAGATTTGGTCAATTTTAAACAATTTTTTCCCCTTTTATCAAATTTTGTCAGTTTATGTCAAATTTAGTTAAATTTTATCAATTTCAATCAGTTTTTGTAAAATTTGGTAATTTCACTATTTTCTGTCAATATTTTTCAATTTCAATCAGTTTGTCAATCTTAACCAATTTTTCTCGCCTTCTGTCATATTTTTTTCAAATTTGGTCAAGTTTTGTCAACATCAATCAATGTCTGTCAAACTTTGTCATGCTTGGTCGTTTAGTCAATTTCAATGTCAGGTTCAATGTCAATTTTTGTCAAATTTCAATCAAGCTTTTGTTAATTTCATGCTATTTTTGTCACCTTTAGTCAAATAGGGTCAATTTTTATATTCTTATTAATATTTGTCAATATTTGTCAATTTCAATCTAATTTTACACGTTTTGTCAAATTGGGCCGTTTCGTCAATTTCAATCAAGTTTTTGTCAAGTTTTATTATAAACGATTTTTCTCGGCTTTTGTCAAATTTCGTTAAGTTTTGTCAAGTTTTGTCAATTTTAATCAAGTTTTTGTCAATTTTATACATTTTTCTCACCTTTTGTCAAAGTTGGTCAATTTTTGAATTCTTGTCAACTTTTGTCAAATTTGGTCAATTTTTGTCAAATTTTATATATTTGGACAATTTTAATCAATTTTTTGTCAATTTTAATAATTTTTTTTCGCCATTTGTCAAGTTTAGTGAAATTTTCACAAATTTAGTCAAGTTTTGTCAATTTCAATCATTTTTTGTCAAGTTTGGTCGTTTTGTCAATTTCAATCAAGTTCAATCAATTTTTCTCCGCATATGTCAAATTTCGTCAAGTTTTGTGAAATTTGGCCGTTTTTATTAACAAATATTAAAAATTAACAAATATCGGTAAAATTTGATTGAAATTGATTCAATCAATTTTAATCTATATTAACATGTTTTTCAGCTTGAATCATTAAACTTTGTAGTCAAACCATGTGAAGCTAATTTAATAGTGTAAACCACACTGCAAATCACAACCAAATTTGCAACAATGTTATTTTAATTGTGAAGTAAGATGTTGGCACGTGCCTTAGCTGGATGCTCTAATAAATTTCAATTCATAACGACAATATTATGTTACATTGAAACAACATTCCCATTATGTATAATATCGACCAATAAACAAAAAAAAAAAAAAAACTTTCAAATTTATGCCAAAAGTAAAAACTTATAATAAAAAAAATATTTCTTCAAGACAAAATGACTAAACCAGAATGAAACAGGCAAGCACAAAAAAAAAATATGTCAACATAATTTTCATGAAAATTTGAATATTTTCATTTCATTTCATTTTTTTTTTTTTTTTAATTTTGAAACAATCATCAACAGAACGAAATACTGAGATTTACTGTCTTCATTTAATATGTATCTATGTAGTCTATACATATACAACATGTATGTATTTAGTATACATATACATATATACAAATATGTGCTCTGAGGGTAAAGATATGTCAGGTTCTTTAATTATTTTGAAAGGTGGAGCGGGAAACATAATGTTGCTTGTGTTCTGTACATATAACGACAGTCGAATGTCATATATAGAACTGCCACCGGCTATTTAAGTTTAGTCGTTTGTATGTATATGTATACTATGTCTTATTACATATCGACTCATACATATACGATATATAGACAGATAGTTAATACACAATTATTATTAATTTATTTGACAGAACTGCCAAATAATTTTTTGGTACTGCATACTATCTGTTAAGATCATATAAATCTATCAAATAGAAATCTTTCAACGTTCGTTAATTTTTCTGACATAAACATGACAGATGTCTTAC
Organism: Tipula lateralis; assembly: GCA_963932295.1. NCBI lineage: Eukaryota > Metazoa > Arthropoda > Insecta > Diptera > Tipulidae > Tipula > Tipula lateralis. The sequence continues at coordinate 30,052,410 of OZ010736.1, read as the reverse complement.
CAAAATTCATAAATCTGTATGTAGCAAGTAGACACGGCCAATTAAGTGAACAATATATAGTGATTTTGAGACGTGGTAATTATCGCGGTAACATCTAAATTTTTAAGTAGAATATCTGCCCAATTAATTTATTGGAATTCGACCAATTAAAATATAACAACTGATCGATATGTGCACAAAAAACATTTCCCATGGTTGTTTTTAGTGTCATGTCATGTCATGACACATATGTTGTAGAATCGGAATGGAAACGACATTTTTTATTGTTTTTCGGCTTCTTCTTATTGTTGGTTTTTCTAAATTTGTCTATTTGAGAAATGTCTTATGGTGTTATATATCTATATTAGTACCAATAGATACCAACAAGTTACATTAGTGTCTATATATATATAGTAGATACACAAGACAATCAAGAAATTTCACAGTTTTGTGTACATTTTTTATCTCGGTATTAGTCTTTCGAAAACTAACTAAAAATCTGTTGATGGACGAATGCCAGATTACATTTTTTGTTGGTCGACGTCTATTTGTTTCGTTGGGGTTGCATGCATATAAAAAATACACATAACATCTAATGATACAAAAAAATATATATATGTGCTTGAGTTGTACAAAAATACTTACGTACAAAACGATCGAGGCGATAAGATAATTTATTTGGGAATCTGTTGGTGTGGGCGAAATAAATAGCGCCTCGTTATCGATTAGCAAATTAGTTTAAAAATTTCATATTTGATTGTTGAGTGACAATACGGTGAGTGAGTGTATTAGCTACCCGTGTTCGACGAAATTTGGTGTGATCGTAATGTTAATGAAGATCTTAATGCTTGGATCGCTATGGTGTTGAACAATACAATAATTTAAGCTGGATAGTAGTCATAACTGGCATAATCGGTTTGGGTCCATACTAAAGGGTTATTAATTTATAGAGCTGCAATCTCACTCAAAATGGGCAGAAAGGTAGAGAGGGCCTTGATCTCGTATATGTACGCCAACACATACAGCCAAGATAAATTTTATATCTTATTTTTTATAATTTCATTGTAATCCTAGCTGTATGCGATGTGGCACCGTCTTGATGATACCACATGTTAATCAAGCCCAAATCATGCAGTTGTGGCGTTAAAAAGTTTCAATCATATCACGATATCGCTCTCCATTTACAATTACTGTTACGCCGTTTTCATTTTCAAAGAAGGAACGTCCAATGATTCCTCCTGACCAAATCGCACACCAGACTGTCACTTTTAACGGATGTAAAGATGACTGATCAATAATTTGAGGGTTTTCCATTGCCCAGAACCAGCTATTCTGTTTATTCACATATCCATTCAAATGAAAATGTACCTCGTCACTTATTATGATTTGTTCATGAAAATCGGGGTTGTCTTGTGAAAGAAGCTCTTGTGTCAACTGAACTTAAATGGAAACAAATGCATTTCCTTGTGCAAAATAGTGGCCAAAATTGTTCTTTGAAGACCAAGCTCCTGAGCACGTCGTCGAATTGAGGTTGATGGATTGTTTTGAACAGTTTCTTGAGCAGCCGTAATGTTTTCAGCCGATCTTTTAGTACGTTGTGGCCCATGTTTGGGCCTATTACCTACAGACCCTCTTTCTTCGAAATAATTCACTACACGGTAAATAGTGCGTTTTTTGTTGGCACGTTGTTTCTCCCAAAAATTTCACGAGCCCTTCTCATCGTCACAGTAATCGATGATTGATTAGAAATTTGCCACGTGTCTTCTTCACAATTGCCAAATATGAACTGTCAAGACTAACGTTTACCAAAATGGCGGCAAAACAAATTAGTATACCTTCCCGGCGGACACCCTCTATATAAAGTAATCTTCAACTGTTCTGATGTTAAGTTTCTAGGTAAATGCTGCTTTTAGGTTCTCTCGTCATTGCTCCTATTCTTAACTGATTCAATCGATTTTGTTAAAGCTTCTTATTAGTGCGTCTTCTCTGCCAATTCAACCTATGTGAACTCTTTACATAGGTTGAATTTGCAGCGGTGGTTTGCTGATATCATCAGAAGTGAAGAGTTGCCAAACTTTTCACTTTTCTGAACAGGCAACTTTTGGATACTATGTGTTAAGTCGATTAGCCTATTGGAAACACCTAGTACTTGAAACACGAAGATCAATGTAATAAACAGCTTAAAGAATGAATATGCTAACCTTGACCACCAATTGATTAGAAAGGGTTTTCCAATAAGAGTTTTCATTCGAATAGCCTGCTATTTGGGAGCTGTCATTTTTTAGCTGTCATCTTTTGACCAGTAAAAACTACGCCATCACCAAAAGTAGTACAGTCATGGAAAATTTTGTCACAGTTCGAAAAACTGCAACATTTTTTGGTCTTCGCGAATCACCTTCTCGTACAGGCATAGTGAAACTGGTGCAAAAATTTAAGCTTTTGGGATTTGACGATTTGAAACCACGTGCGTCGCTCCAGTAAATCGTTACAAATAACGGTAAATCATCGATACAAATAACGGTTAACGGTAAATCGATTTACTGGTTTTACCATCCAATTTTTTTTACCGAATTACCGGTAAAAATTCAAATATTTTCATAAAAACATAAAATGAAATTTGTAAGAATTTCGAATCAATTTTTGTAACGTTGTTGCAATACAACAGAAGGTACAGTAGTAATGAAACAGATGGGATCATGTTTCAATACTCATCATCAGCTATGTTTGCAAGTTCCATATGACGCCCTATATCCGGTTATCAATAAAATACGACGTGTAGTAGAAATATTTGACACTCACCCATATCAGGATAGTGAAACCCGTTGGAACAGCTTATTGGCTGGTATTTTCGCTGATTAAGTCCTGAGTCTCATGATTGAAATTTTCATCGAAAAAACACTTTTGTGATGTTTTACATTTTCAGCTTGAAGGCCAATGATCCACAATCGATTGAACACCTTAAATATGGAATTCGTGAAGTTTTCGAGGACATGCGCAAATGTGCATTCATCATGAAAATTTTTATGGAAAGGATATGGTGCTGCAAGCGTAGCCATGGCGGCCATTTAGCTGACATCGTTTTCCAATTTTAATGGCATACCTCTTTGCAATGAAATAAACATTCATTGCAACATCTTATAGGAAAACCCTTTATACAAATTAAATATCAAACCAGCCACTGCACATACAAATATCTTAAATGGAACCCTGCCACCAAACAGTGTATGTTAGGAGAAAACATCTCTAATACCAGATTAATCCTAACAAATGCGACCTTCAATCTGTATGAATCAACAATAATTTCGTTTTCATAATCAGGAGAAAGTTGAAACATATCATCAAACAACACTAAATGTCACTACCAGGGTACTCTCACTACCAGGGTCCTGGTCCTGCGGCCGAAAACAATATCCAGGATAGATTTTTGGACTATTACCATTTGTTGGATACCATACCCACCCACGCAAAACATCATATACCGTTTTCCAGCTTCGATTCGGTCGACCTTCTGTAAACTGGGATTTGTATGTGTATCCCGCACATGTATAAACTCTGAATGTACATACAGAAAGCGAACGTTGAATACAAAGAAACCATCAAATAAACCACAGAAAAGCTTTAAGGACATTTTAAAAATTCAGTTTTTTGGATTTTCATTTGCGTGTATATACACATGTACGAGTTTATCCAAACCGAGCGAACAAATCGTTATAAATAAATGCACAGTAAAAAAAAAATTACTTAAGGGTTTGAGGTGAAAATAACATCTGAGACAAAATTCATTTTCCGAATGGAAAAATAATAAAATTTTAATTGAAATATAAGTATATACCATCCGCAGAATACCACAATGATACAGCCACATCGAGTATAAAGGCTATATATAAGTACACCATCATGTTTTTACTCGGTTTGGATTCATATTGCCTAATAGTGGTTGGGGGTGTGCATGTTATGTAAATATTTCGCATGAAACTTGGAACCCTAGATAATCAGAGCTTTGTGTTGTTCCGCTGACGACTCTCATCCGTAAACTGTGACACCAAATAAAAAGTATTACATCGTACTCGATTGATTTGTTGTTTAGGGAGAACTTTCTGTTCGGCATCTTAATATCGCCAGTGAGACGTCCCAGACGTACACTTTCAGCCATGAAATATGTTTGTTATTCTAATATGAAGCCCGATATTTTCGGTATTCTCAAGGTCATCCGATATCATCAAGCTTGTCTCATATCAGCAATTAATTATCTTTGTAAATCCGTTATCGTTTAGTTGGACTAGCGCAGTGAGTTGACCAGAAACGCGGAGACTGAAAGGACTCCAATAACAAGAATCAAGCCATAGCCAGATTGCTACAAGTGGAGAGGAGATTAGAGAAGAATTTCTCCTCCCACATGACGAAGTCAACAAGTTAACAACGGATTCTTAATTATATTCGTTTTGATATAAGTTTGGACGAACGTCCTCGAGTATGCTTTCTATGAGTTGTTTCGGGAGCCTGCAGACCAGTAGCCAGCCATATTATCTTGAAGCTCAGATTGTATAGGAAGTGACGGATCTTCTGTCTCATCATTGCAGATAGTAGGTATCGGAATAAGAGTTCCATTTGGAGTTTTTAAAGTGACGACTCTAGTTAATTGGTCGTGTCCTGGATGCGTTTCTATGACTCTGGCCATTATCCACTTAGTGGGTGGAATATTTTCATCCCTTATGAGCACTTACTGGTTCTTTTTTATATTTATTTGTCGGCTTGTCCCTTTGGCACGTTGCTGCCAAATGTGTAGATAATTTTTGCTCCAAATTTTCCAAAATTTATTTTGCATTCTGCAATTATAACTGCTGTGGTTTGTCGTCTGGTAGAGCAAGCATTGAGTTCTTTATTAAAAAATGTCCTTGTGTGAGACATTCAAGCCGGATCAGAATTGTATATGCGTATATTATTTCTTTATGTATGTTATATTCCATAACAGTATAGTGTTTCTCGTTATAGTGTAGAATGGAGCGTTGTAGACGCCCTCCAATTCTTAAAACTCCGGGTTTGTACAAAAAGGTATGTAAAGACAGAATTTTGCTTTTTTTGCTCACTGCTCCTCTTTCTCTTAATTTTTTAATATCTTCGGCGAATGAGGTAAGTTGTTTAATCAAGCCAATCTGGGCCCAACCACCATAACACATGATCGCACAGCTTGTCAGGGTCTATTCCGTGTGGAATTTTTATTCCTTGAAGCTTGTTGAATGTTGTCTTATATTTTATCCATTTATCCTTTATTTCCTCAGGTAGTTCGTCGTCCCATGATACTCCTTTTATCCATAATTCCTGAAACATGATTTATCCAAGAATAATTGTTGGGGCAACCCAACCTAGTGGATCGAAAATTTTAGCTATTTCTGATATTATGGCTCGTTTTGTTGGTGGTCCTGTATCAGAACTCATGTTGACTTGGAATTCAAATTCGTCATTTTTTGGATTCCACATAGTGCCCAAAGTTTGAATAGATTCATGTTCCATACAATATGATGGTAACAGAGTTATTATACGATGCCCATTTTCGTAGCTTAAAACATCCAGAATCAAGCATACTTCGTAATTGTTGCTGACATTTTATTGCATCTTGTATCAGCACCAGAGAGAACGTTATCAACATAAAAGTCTCTCAACAAAATTTCTGATGCCATTGGATATATGTTTTGCTCATCTAACGCGAGTTGTCTAAGTGTTCTGATGGCCAAGTTTGGAGCAGATGATGTACCGTATGTAACTGTTCGTAACTTGTAAACTTTTATTTGTGCCTCTGGATCAGTTCTCCAAACTATTCTTTGTAGATTTTGTTGGCTTTCACTCACCAAAATCTGTCTATACATCTTCTCGATGTCTGCAATAAAAACATATCTGTGCTTCCTTTACCTTGTTATTATCGATGGTAGATCCTGTTGAAGTGTTGGGCCGACTAATTGGATGTCATTAAAACTTAGTCCATTTGATGTCTTTGCTGATGCATTAAATACTTCCCTAAGCTTGGCAGTTGTACTAGATTGCTTGATCACTGCGTGGTGCGGTAGATAGCTTAAGTGGTTTTTGCATGTATCGTCACCTGTATTTATTGGAACCATATGTCCTAGTTCGATGTACTCATTCAGAAAGTTGGGATATTCTCGTTTTAATTGTGGATTCTTCTCTAATCTTCTCTCCACTTGGAGCAATCTTGCATGGCTTGATTCTATCTTCTAAAGTGAGCGCAACCTTTATTAGTATAGTGACTTCACTCCTTCCATCGGCTAATCGATTAAATGAGTTTTTATATAGCCGTTCGCATAGCTCTTCGTCTTCTGAGTATTGGTTACATCTGAGTTCAAATCAGTATGAGATGTCAGAATTAAAGATATCGATTTTGTTGTAGGTAAGTTTTGTGTCATCCCCATAAGAATCCATCCTAACTCCGTTTTTTGAGTTACTGAATGATCTGACGAGACCTTGATTACTCCGTCTACTAAAATATTTGCATATTCATCCGCACCTAGAATCATGTCAATAAATGCAGGTGTCTCGTAGTTCGGATCTGCTAATATAAGGTTTTTCCATGGGTTGTTATCAGCTCCTTTTACTGGTTCAGTTGGCAAACATTCAGTCAATTTTGGTAGAATGAACGCTTCTACCACCTGTTTAAAGTTTTATGCTACTGGTCTTCATTCCTCCAGTTTCACTGACTTGTAAATCTACTCGAAAATTTGGTAAATTTAGTAATTCGTCTGCTGCTTGTGTGATGAAAGATGACTGTGACCCTGGATCTATTAATGTGCGTAGTTGCATTGAATTTCCAATAAGCGTAGTTGCCTTTATCTGCGCTGTAGCTAATAATGGTACTCCATTATTTATTGTGGGGTTGTTTTTGCCGGTATGAAGTACAGTTTTGACTTCTTTTGTATGTAGCAACGTATTATGATTTCCCATACAAACCACGCTGGTTTCGTTGCTCATACATTTGCTATGCGTGGCGATTAAGCAAACTCTGCATAAGTTGTTGCCTGCTATGAGTTTAGACCTCTCCTGCACCGGTATTTTTACAAAGGTGGGGCACCTCGTTATGTCATGTGATGCATTGCAAACAATGCATACTTTTCTAATTCCAGCAAAAGTTCTTCTTGTTGCTTGTGAAATAACAGTATTTGAGCGTTCGATGGTGCTTCTAGGCTGTAAAAATCCTTTTACTGGTATGTTGGTTGCTTCTAACGATTGGAATCGGCTTTTAGTGGCTCGAAGTACCAACGGGGATCAGAAGGATGGAGGAGAGAGAACATCCATTTTTGACAGACACTGTCGTTGTATCACTGCCTGAGTCTGCTATTATTCTACTTGACCTTGAAATGACACTAAACCACTGAACCAGTGTGATTTCCATGCCATGTATTTCAGCTGCAGAGATGGTCATTCTGAAGGAAGCGTTATAAAAGGCATCTTCAGTGTCCAGAGACGACTGTCTGAGAGATGAACGTCTTAAGTAAAAAAATGTTACAGGCCTATACGTCGAAAACTTTTTGCTTGGTAATATCTAGGCCTTCCATTCTTGAGGATGGACACTACCCTGATTATCTCCATGATCTTCTAATGTATCCTAGGGCCTACTATACTTGGCAAATATGAGAAAGGTGGTTTAGGATGATTTTTAGTACTACCTGTAGGATTTCTATCTATACTATAGGTACTAGAATTCTTACATTTAGGGTTCCGTAGAGCTCCAATATAGCGACCTTCATATAACCGCAGAGAGGTCTCTGGAGTTAAGCGACCGCCGTAAGGATTTATACAAATCCAGTAACGAGAATATTTACCCTGCCAAATCAATTTGCAGCATTAAAAGGTCACTTTCGGTGACAATCGATTTAAATTTTTTGCTCCTTGGACATCCTGAATCAAAATGAAAATTTAATTAACAGATTTGATATTGTTTTTTATCCTGATACAATTTTTGTTTATGAAAATTAATCTCCTGAATTGTAAATGGCAAAAAACGCAAATAAATTAACGCTAATACACAAAAAGGTGAAAAAACAAAATTTTTGTCGCGGGAAAATCAAAATAAAAACAAATGAAATATTTTTTAAATATATATGTCCAAGGAAAAGGACGTATCAAACCTCCCACAAAATGATCCGAACGATACGATTATGATTATAAAAAAAAAATCCATATATTTCCTTTAAATTTTAAGATGGCAAACGTGGTACACAAATTAAACCGGAATCGGCGTTTATCCGGCCCCAACAAACAAAATGTCATGTTGGTAGGTCTTTAATGATGATGTGGCACAAATTAAATGTTGATTTAATTATTTGTTACGGCATCTAAGTAATCTAATCTCGTTCCTAAACGGAGATACATCTCTCCGTGCGGCGGTACAGTTGTTGTATACATCCTGCGAATCTTGTATTGTCTCTAAAATGGAATAAAACACAGGAGCAGCGGAAAAAAAGGAAATGAAAGGAATATTTTTTTTGTGTGTGTGTATGTGTGTGTGTAGCCTTGGTACGAATATGTCTGTTGTTGTCCTTAGATGATGATGATGAATTTTCATGTTTATTTTCTTATTTATTTATTTATTTTTATTTTTTTTTTTTGCTTCATCTTATTTCTAAAGAATAATAGAAAATGCTATAATAATACAAAATGAAAAAAAAAAATAATAATAATAATGTGAACCTATAAAATGAAATGGAAAAATGGTTTTCATTTTTCTTTAGAAAAAAAAAATTGGGAAAACACGGGGACAGGAGAAAATATGCTGTTATGAAAATTAGATTTTTATATTTCATTTTTTTTTTTTGTATTCTGAGTGATTGTAATCAGTTTAATTTTGTTGTTCATTTAAGTTGTTTGTTTAATAATTTGAGGAATGATAACAAAAGAAAATTGTCGTTTTTCCTGCGTGTACACAGCTTGTGTTCGCGATAAGGTAAATATTGAGGGAATAACCCGCCAATCCACGCATTTTTACCAAAAACAATTTCACTGTTGCCAAATTGTATTTTTTTTAGACCAGGAAGTCGTCAGAGTAAAAGCGAAAATAAATAATCAAATTTGAAGCTATTCGAGCTGAAATTAATCGTAGATGCGCCCCATATATTATTAGACTAGCAGCAATTTATTTTAACATTCATTTCTGTGGGACTAAAGTTGTTTGTCAGTTAAGATTAGGATTGTCCACGATAAGTGAATTTCGGTTGGTCGATCAATTGGTTAAGTTATCCACCTGCCGTTAGTTTAAAAGCTTTTGGAATTCAGTCCCTGTAGCGTTGCTCGGTAGGGTATATGATTAAACAAAGCTACTTCTACGTGTGCCCGATTATCTCCCTCCACATTGATTACGCATTCTAAAATCTGGGAACCATCATCCGAATCTATCTGTTCCGTACCATTGTCTTCTGCTATTAACTCACAAGTTGGTCTCACACTTTTTGCATTCTGAGTTTTGAATCTCTGTTCGATTGGTAGTTCATACATTTCCTGGTCCGCTTTGATAATCTTAAAACAAACCTCTCCGCTTGATGCTATAGTATTTATTGAATTAACAAGTTGTCGTCCCTTACACTCTTGCAAGAAACTCTTATTAGTTTGTGTTACAGTGTCTATAAGCTTCGGGATATCTCCTCCACACTGCGAACAAGCTCGATCCCTCAATTCTCGCGGTTTTGGGCAATCAAAATAGCGATCTCCTATAGTTTTGCAGTTCCAGCACACAATTGAGTTGTCCCCTCGTCTTGAGAATCCTCGTTGCGTGTCTGGTCTGAATCGTGGAGTTGTATATTTAAAATTCTGAAATTCTGTTACTTCATCTTTGATTTCACTGCACCTTGGTAATGGTCTTCTTGTCTGCTCTATTCTATTACTCGTTTGTATGCTTGTGATTTCTCCATATTCTGTTTGTTTCCCATTCTTCTGGCTTCGTCGATGTTTCTACACAGGTCTTCCACCTTTCTTTGTGTAACCGTTTGAATGTTTGCTACCATGAATGTGTGATGAAAGCTTCCAATTCATTCCAATATCCAAAGTTTGCTGATTTGACCTCGTACCATTCCAAAGGAATATCTTCCAATAGTTTGAAGAATCCTTGGTAAACCTCACTCATCGTTATCCCCTCTGCTCGGGCATACATCTCGATTTTTCGTAAGAAACGGTTGATTTGGGCCATAATCTTTGTTAACACTTTCTTCTGGTCTCCATTCATTGACAACGCTCGATTATTTTCTCTCGTTTCGTGTTTTTTTCCATCGTCCACTTTGACGGTCCAAATTATAATGATCCCTCTCTAGTTTTTTCCTCTGACCATCACGGCTCTCGTTTTGCTCCGCTGGTAAGTGTTTCCCTAATCTACATTTTGAGCAACTCGAGATTTTCGCAACATTTCGAAAATCTCAAGCGTGACTTGGCTCATTTTCTGCCGTACTTCATCTGCCATCTATTTTTTATTTTTTTCTACGATTTATGCTCTCCGTTGGAATCGTGGCTATTTATTCTTTATACTGATTCTGATGCATCTCTTCGTTGCATGGAAAGTAGAAAACTGGTAAATATACTGACTTAGCCCAACCGCGTATTTGTTTTGTTTTTATTTATTTTTTATCGATGCTATACAGGTGAGCTCAGTGTGGCGGGAGCGTAAGGTCTTAGGAGATGGGTGAGGGCATGACTGGATGTGGAAATTGATTAACACAAAATATACTACAATTCGAGCTTGCTTGGTGGCTTTGTTTAACCGATTTAGCACACCATACCAAGCAACGCTACATCCCATATAGTAGGAGTTTTCTCAATCTGGAATAAGTAAGTTTCATGGTATATATGACTACTATGGTATTGAAAATTAGCGATAAAGTATGAAAAGCAGAGATCTATAACCCTCGATTAGGTAAATTTTGGATTTTAGGTTGCGCATTCAAAATACATTCCATCCAGTTATATATTTTGTAGTTTTTAAACCTTACATCTTTTGTTGGACTTGGAACCTACTGCAAAATGCTGCAACAGTTAATGCTGCAACATTCAACATGTTGCACAAAAAACTTGTTGCAGGCCACCTTTTTGCTGATCTAATTGATGTTAAATGAAAGACCATTTCATCCTTGCAATCAATGGCTGATTTATTTGCATTATAAAACAAAATTGGCCGACAGTCGGGACAAAACCATATAGCCTTCTTCAAATGGAGGTAAACGATTTTAGGGACGAGAATGCTCTTTCTTTACATCAGCGATACATCTTTCATTGGACGAAATGGTGTCGACGAAAGCGAAATCAAGTTTGGTCAGTCGCTTAATTCCTTGATTCAATTCCCACGTTCTGCTCCTTTTTCCCACCCTGTTTATAATTTTCCTTCCAATCGATATTTTCTTGATGCGATCACCAAATATTGCTGGTTTTGATGGTATATATTTATTTGTGAGATTTTGAATCAAATAGTTCCAGATTGATGCACCAAATTGATGAGCTTCATAAATTTTTAAAAACTGTGTGGACGTTTTATGAGGCAAATGAGACGAAACTTATGAGGCAAATTTGCTCTGAGTATCTGTAGGCCACAAGACGATTGACTTAACTACATATTTTAGTATGCCATTGAGTGAAGAGCCAGCAGACGCAAGTATTTAATTCGCTTTCATTTACATTCCAAACTTTTTGTTTTTTATCGGGATAACCGTCATGGGTCCTTCTCGATTTTTGGCGTGAACAATTTTTTGATCGTCAATTCAATATATAGGCAAGACAATATCGGAAACGTGTAACATTGTATTGACAAATACGGACAGCAGCATTTGGTTTACAGCGCTTTTGCTTTCATTGAATTAAGCCACTTCCAATCGTTCATAGTTGATAAAAGTTGCTCCTTGCTAGCTTTACTAGAAATATTGGTGTAAAAGGTCTGGCCGGATCCATGTGCCAAATGGAGAGATTTTCCTTTTCGGCAGCTAGGTTAGTCTACAAACAGTTATGTTTGACGGTTAGGTGTTGCTGGACGGTCGGTTTGAAATTTGAGAGACTAAGCATACTGTCTAAGGTGGTAGGAATTTCGAGGAGTCCGATCTAACGGAAAATGAGTATGGCCTACATATCTCTGCACATTAGTTTCGAGTTTCACTTTCATGTTACTAGTGATGATTGACCTCAGTTTTCCTTTGACAAATGAAGAATTAATCCCGAATTAAACGGTTACTAACTTGTTCGACCCATCGTCCCTACTACCTTATGGTCTTTTGTGACTTAACATCCATGATTTATATTTGATCCAAGTTTTGTAGACCCATTTGCTCGTTTGCGGGTTATGTGATCGATCTAAGATTTTTGTTTTGCTGTGGACCATAGTGTCTGGGATGATTCAGAAATATTTTGCGATATATGATCTTGGCGAATGTGTGGCGAATTAGGTTTCTTTCAGTGATGAGGAATTTATATATTGTTGGTAATATTTAACCACCTCAAAGTAAAGGTAAGCATTTCTCAAAATGAGATACTTCAGAGTAGGGTTAAAATAATACATGCTTGATGAACATCAACGGCATTGAAGGCCTGTCTATATACGATCAAAAACTAAAATATAAACAGTTTTCGCGTTTTCCACTCTTAATCAATGACTCGTCACGAGTCAAACCAACGTATAGATGTCCGATAATAATATCTACGGTCCCTCCTCAAGGTTAAGTTTCCAGTAATTCAATTTAATCACGTTACGGCAGCAAAACATGTGGCCAAAAATCAGATTCCACTATCAATGGAATATGAATATTTATGTTATTGGACAAGATAACGGAACATGACAATGCTGCTTCATCAGAATTCCGCCTTTTATAACCAGTAAATCGGTTATTCAGTGTCGGTTAATCATAATTTCCGGGAATGTTCGCGAGCTTGGACTCGACAGTTTCTAAGTTATAAGTATTGTTTGTTTCTTTGAAAACGCTTTTGGCTCATGGGCCAAAGAAGTGCTTTCTCAATTGAACTAAAGCGGAAGGCATTTTAATAGAACATGTACAGAATATAGAAAAAAATGTTACTGGAAGGCTTTTAACTTCTATTACAATAAATGGGGATGTTTACGCTTCAACGAATTGTTGGATTCCGGAATAAGGCTTGCGATGTTTTATTGGATCTCTCTTTGTTCGATTGCTTTGTATGTTTCGGTTATGATTGTTTGATTATTGCGTTAACTACTCGATCTCATAGGTGATCTTGCGGTTAATGCAATTTTAACTTTGTTCCACGTTGTTCCACGTTTGTAAAGGGCTGAGACATTTAATTGCCTTCAACACTTTGTCACCATGAATGAATTTTTGTTCGTTTGTGGAATTGAGTTTCGACCAGTGGGGTTTTCGAAATAATTTCTGCTAACTACGATGTATATTCCGGGTAAGAGACTAATTGAATTTAAAATTGTAGGCTTTGGCTTAACTAGTTCACAAGGTGCAAATTCTACAGCGCCAAATGTTAATATATAAACACTATAGTTGAGAGATTATTTGAATCCTCACAAAGTTATAAGATGCTCTTATATTATAGACAAGCGGAATGAACTTTGTTCAGTCTGACCTTATCACCATCTTCCCCTAACTAAGGTAATCTAGAGAAGATTACCTAAGCAATCCCACGAAATGAACATTTATATCGAGTAAGATGCACTCCAGTCTTTTACTGTTGAGGAATACCTGAGATATATATGGTACCATACCTTTAAACCATCTCACAGACCGGCTGAACCCTTATATATTTTAGAATAAATTGAGTGCCCTTATTCTGTTAATGATTTTACGATTATGGTCATATATCTAGGATCATCATTATAAAGTTGGCTTGGAAACCTCCTATCATATCATATCATGTACAACAATTATCGGATTTCTATATATCTACAATCTGTTTTGGAGCTGAAAAACACTCAAATAATTCGCAATTCCGCTACAGCCTATCTACCTCTTTAGCCCAATCGGCCCAATCTGCCTCTTAAACCCATGAAAACTCGGTTTTATACATTCAGCTTCCTATCTGAATTCTAACCCTTCCGCTTCAACTGATGCAGCTTTAACCACTGCGCTATTAAGTCGTTAGGTAGATATGTAGAAATGAATCCTTCAAAACACAGCTTGTCAATTAGATATGTACTATATAAAAGGCCGGTAATGTGATATGTATACAAAAGTGGTTCAATGGCCCAATTGATTGTATTAGATATACAAATAGTGAGATATGGATCAAAACCAGTAGCTGTTTGAGATGGTTGCTCAACACATTTTTATGCCATCATTTCATATAAGGCCATTACGATCCCAAACATATAGAAGATCAATTTTTAGTTATCTTGAGTTGACACTAAAGGTGACAAAGCAACCTCATAATTCAGCCACCAAATCGATAATTTTACCACATATTGCTGAGAATCTCCTAGTCGAGCTGAATCGAAAGTTTCATTAAAATGTTTTATAGGTGGCACAATCTCGAAAAATCGATCATAATCTAAATGTCATTAGCCGATTCATACAAATATTTGTTGAAGTGTATAGGTATACCGACTCATTTCTACCAATCTAGGCACAGGCATCATACAGACTGTGTTGGGATATAGCTTTTTAGATGTATTGATGTACAAGATCTGGCCGGGCCCATGTGCCAACTGGAGAGATTCTACTTTTCTGTAGCTAGGTTAGTCTACAAACAGTAATATTTGATGGTTATTTCAGTTATTCCTGGAGGATCAGAAATTTGAGGGACTACTGTCTAAAGTGGTAGGAATTTCGAAGAGTTCATTTAAAAGGAAAATGCAAATTTCCTGCCTCCTTCTGCATTTCTTAAGAAATGGAATTCCACTTTTCCTTTGGCTTTGACTTTTTCCAATATTTTGATGACTTTTGAAGAATTAATCCCGAGTCACTTGTGATTTACCACCAATGATTCATATTTGATTGAAGCTTGTCACGCTCATTTCCTCTATTTCGGATGACCTGATTTAAGAATTTTTAGACTGTTAATGCACAGTATTTAGAACGATCCCAATTATGAGTCGAATCACCTTCATTAAAAGAAATTTATATGGTGCCGAACCACTTTCACAAAAATTCTACGAAATTATCCTGGCAAATGGAAGCTTTGGAGTGTTGGTCAAAACAAGATTGACCTTTAGTTATGAGGAATGGATTTATATGTTGAGTATTAATAGTTAGTTTGTGGTTTAACTTTTCGTAATAATCTAGCCTTACACAATTCAAAACGACGTTCCTCTAAATGAGATCGCGGTTTCCATTCTAAATCAATGACTCGTACTGTTTTTCGTTACGGATATTGGACTGTCTTTAAATGTTCAATTCGAAGAGTATTTGCTTAACTATTTGCGAGTTTTCGTAGAACCATCTGCGCATTGCATAGCTCCATGTCAGCCTATAGTACTGACAAGAAAGATGGGTCGGCCCATGACCCAAAGTTTAGTCGGCCCTAAACACGACAGGGTATCCAGATATATGTTCATTTTTACACAACCGATCGCACCGCCCAAACGATCGAAGGTGAAAAACCCATTTGAATCTTGCCCCGAATCGGGATTCAAACCCGGTACCTCCCGCACCAACTGCCACAGCTTTCACCACTGCGCCACCTGGGCGGTTTAAAACTTATAAAAATATCTGTGAATCCTCCTTATGATAAAATTTGACAGTCATTTAATTGAATAACGTTTTGACAAACCATGTAGTCCGTAAAAAGAGACACCTATGGATTTCGACAAGATAATGGTACTTTGAATCGACAATTTCTAAATGAGTATTGGTTGTTTCTTTTAAACCAATTATAGAAAATCTTTCTGGGAGGCAAACGTTACCTTATAATGGTATATATGATGATGCTTCAACGAATTATTGGATTCCCGAATAAAGCTTGCGATATTTTGTTGGATCTCTCTTTATTGTTTTGTTTGTTAAAGTTATTCGGATTGATTGATTTGATGATAGTTTATATAGGATTCTAATTTTGAGTCTACTTCCCGATCTGGTACTAGAGACTATTGTGTTTTGCCTGTCGATTTGAAATTGTTGTTCCATGTTTGTAGATGGCTTGGACATGCAATTGCTTTCAAGACTTTTTCACCATGAGTGAATAATAATTCGTTCGATTTGTGGAATTGGGATTCGATCAATGGGCTTATGAGATAATTTGGGCTATATACGAGGGAATTATGGATTTTGTTTAGAAATTCCGAGTAACAGATTTTCATTAGGGTTGGTCTGAACAACACTCTAATCTGTCGCAGTTCCGCTTTAACGTCTTACACGATGACACCCAATCAAAGAGGTTATCAACTCATGTTGCATTGATTGTAATCGAATTATAAAAATTCGCTTTTACATTCAGCTGCGGGCACAATTCCGGGCACACATTTTTATTCTGCCATCATTTCATATATTACGCTCCCAAACAATAAAGGATCAATTTTTAAAGGTGACCAAGCAATCTCTAATAATTCATTCATCAAATCTAAGCTTTCCAAATTCAGGTTGGTGCTGTTTTTGTGTCTTGTCATTAAATTGATAAATTTTACCACATGCTTTTGATCCTAGTTTACCACATCCTAGTTTAGCTTCACGGTCACTTTTTATGACTACATGTAGAGAACATGTAGACTACATGTTAGCCAATTGCAAAGAACTGTATTCTTTTCTGGCACGACCGTGTTGGGATAGTGATAATCCTAACGGGTATTTTGGCTATATTATTCCAACCCCAGTATTTTAAACACATCGAAATTTGGTCGGTTCACGTGAGACGGGAAACACAATGCAAATAGTTGCACCAAAATAGAATCCACATTGTGACCCACGAATTATGGTTTATACATGTGTGCAAATAACTATATATTTTTTTGTAGTTTTGCATTAAATTTAAATAAATAAATCTTAACTCATTAAAAATTTGCATTCTTGTTTATTTATTATAGTTTTTGCAAAAACAACAATAATAAAAATTAAATATGTAGTTTCAGTTTAGTTTTTATAATAAATCAGGACTGATTTATTATTTTATTTACAAGAAGATGTTATAAAATCCGCTGTACACACTCCGCACACGTTCATAAGTTATAAAGTGAAAATGATTTATGTAGAAATAATTTTTTACGGTCCGAGATGCAGTTCTCGCCAATATTTGTTAACATTTATATAAATACGACTAGAAATTGTGCGGTTATCGTCTGGGAAAGTTAATGGTGCGTCAACTATATATATACAGTCTATGTACACCTATAACTAGCAATTCCTTCCTCCGGTTTATTAAGGCAGCTCATTTACAAATAATTAGACCCTAAAATTTTAATCAGTTTTTTGGTACAATATAATCTTATCGCTACTTGTTCGCGTAATCATATACCCTCATTCCTTATTAAATAATAATATAATAATTATTTTAACAATATGAATTTTAATTTTGTTCAAACTTCGTAAAAGTTTAAAAAAAAAAAAAATTACAAAACTTTTACAATTAATATTTAAAATATTTTGTTTAATGTACTTTAAGTGTATATATGTACGTATGTATGTACGTAAGTACAAAATTTATAATAAAACATCCTGTGATAAATCGACAATCATAATATAATTTTTATATATATTTTTATGTCCATTAAAAATGAAATAAAATAATATTTTTTCATTTTAAATTAAAAATAATAATTTTATTCTTAAAGTTAACAAAATAAAATGTTTTTATAATAAACACATCTCCCCTCTTATATATACTCTCGTATATAAAATGGTATGTAAGAATAATTTCTTTATTTCGAGAGCTTTCGTTTAGAACAAGCAGAAGAATTTTATAGTTAATAGCAAATTTTATTACAAAAATTAAAATATTTTATTTTAAAGTTGGTCTGTTTGACAGTCGGACTACATACGAGGTACGTTAATAGAGAAAATAGTTTTTTTAAACCGTGTGAATCACGATGTTTTTCGAAAAAATGTCTTTTGTCAACTGTTGCGAGACATACCACCGAACATGAGAAAAATATGGAAATTCCAGATTTATTCCGAACACTTCCGACGACTGACACTGCGATTAGTTATCGTCATAGCGACAACCAAACGGACTGGGAACTGAATACACTTGAATTTAAGATAATGGTGTATCAATTGGAATCAGAAGAATTCTCGGAATTGAAACATCTTTTTCTTTGATGATCATTGTTTGAACCACGTTTTTCATCTGTTTCTGCACAGTCAATCGTCCACTGAATCAATCGTGATTCATATAATTTCGGCAGTTGTTCGGAAAAATTTTCGTGATAAGCTCTTTGATAAGAAAACGAAATCCATCCAGCTGTTGATGAATCGTTCTGTAACGCGACTCTCATATGTTTGTGACTTGTTCAATGCTGTAATGGAAGTGATTCTTCCATTACAGCATTGAACAAGTATGATTTTATGAACATGAGGGATTCACTGTTCTAAATCCGATATTTGAGTTTTCGGCCATAATTATATCTGCTGCCATTAGTACCAAATTATAGACATTTACTTGACTGTTAACAGAAACAGTCGACAGTTGGCACTATTATTTTAAAATATTTATAAAAATTACGTGTACTCAGTAAGTTAAATAGTTAAAACTCTTTGGTAGACAGTGAGTTAAGCGACTTGAGTAACAAAAGGAAAGATAAATAGTTATTTAAATTTTAAGGATCATCTATATAAGATAATCATATTTTTGGCTCATCTTGGTGGACCTCCACTCTATAGATTTTATGAGTTAGAACACCGCAGAATAAAGCTTCTTGTATATAAATTACTTATTAAATGGTTGTTTTTTATATGGAAACATTGTGAGAGACTATGAGTATTCTCATATATTATTACTCTGACAAACTAGTACTGGATTTGCTCCTGTCTTCTCTTGTACGATTTCTCTCATCCTGATTGTAATTAATATGATCCAACCTTCAATGGTTGATCATTCATGTTCATCTTCTTGAAACGTTATCTTTCGTTTATATGCTCTCTCAAAGCTATTTGTTTATTTACCATCCAAATAATATCCATTTGCTCTCTCTTACACAAATTACGGGACTAGCCACAAATCTGAATTTTCGGCTTGTCCTTTTCTAAATTTCTCTATGTTCCTGTTCAGATCGTCAATATGTCTCCCCTTTCCCGATCGATGTTTCCTCCTCTTGGTCTAGGTCAAAAATCCAATGTCTTATCTTTTATATATATACTCTTAATCCATATCTTAGTGCTGTTTCCACTTCTAGACAGTTCGTCATTATCTTCGATCTTTACTTTCTTGTCGAGGGATTCTTCTCCAACGGTGGTTTTAGAAATTTATTTAGTATTTATTTGAAATGTTACCTATCTGCAAACAATACCAACATCTTGGTTCACTTTTGACACCCCATATGGAGAATCAATTATTTATTGTTCCCGGTTTGTTATTTGCTTCAAGAACGCATTAAGCAACATTCTTTCAAGCGAAACTTATTATTTATATGGCGCTACAAATGATAAAGGCTTCCCAGCTATAAAGATGTGCATTTCCCTGGATTTGGGGTTTAGAAAATCTTTAAAATGCACTCACAACAGTTTACACTGATTGGAGAGAATTATAGGTAGAACGCTCTATATTGTGGATGATTTGTGATTACCATAGAGCTCGAGAAACCATTCAACTAATCCATTTCTTTGTCGTATAATTTTCTTCATTTTACTGATCAGAACTAGTCGCTCAAACCATGCAATTTAACATATATAAAGGCCACCATTTATGTATATATATATATATATATATATATATATATATATATATATATATATATATATATATATATATATATATATATAATATATATATATATATATATATATATATATATATATATATATATATATATATATATATATAAATATATATATATATATATATATATATATATATATATATATATATATATATATATATATATATATATATATATATATTTATATATATATATATATATATATATATATATATATATATATATATATATATATATATATATATATATATATATATAACTATATATATATATATATATACTAGCGGGCTACCACTAAATTATTCTTTAAAATTAAACATATCACTAATTATAATAATATTACAAAAAAACAATATTAGTCTCTTAATGCAACAGAGTGTACAATATTTTTTTCCCATCTTTAGCTATCACAAACAAACTGGGTGGTTTGCCCACTCGAGAGCACGCCACGTATAATTGTCCGTGTGAAAAACATGATGTGGTCAAATGTTAAGCACAGCCAGACATCGTTTGGTCTTGAGACTTATTGATAGACATTGCAAATGGCGTTGAAGGCGTTTAAATTGAATTGGAACATCTGTGGGTATAATAAGGGATTCGCGGTAGTAATTTATTTTCACCTCGGAATTTGCCATTTAAAATGATGGCTTCAATAACATTTTTCATTAATTTTTTAATAACTAATCGCGTGCCGTTGCACAACTGTGGTAGCTTCAAATTACGAAGCAAAATAACCGGAGATCCAACCTTCAGTTGTAAATTATATGGAAGCATGCGCCTGGTAAATCCAATGAGTTTAAAAACTCATGTTGGATAATTCACAGCTTCGGTGGTATCGCAAACTGTAACAATAGATTTGTTTGACAGCAAGTCTCCTGGCAATAAATCTTGTATTATAAGATTCAATTCGTTGATGTCCACATATTTGGCTGCTAAAATTGTTTTTCTGCCAGCCACTCATGATTTGTGTATTGTCTGTGAACATCGGGAAATTTTTGGACAATGAGAGCATCTGGCGAATCAATGATTGTGCAGAAATCGGTCGGTATAATTTTATGCATTCATTTTCATCTGTAGTAACTTTTCCATCGCCGATATCCAATAGTTGTTTTGTGAATGTTTTAGGAGATGGATCTTGAAAACAACACTATATAGCGAATAATAGACGAATTTGTCTTGTTGTACAGTTCAATCCTGCTTCAGCAAGCATACATTTCCACAGGTTGTCATCTGGTTACAGTAAACCGAGTGCAAGGCATGCATCTTTATATGTTGGATACTGTTACTCATTTACTTTACGTATATTTTGAAATGACTTTGGACCGGTTACATATATATATATATATATATATATATATATATATATATATATATATATATATATATATATATATATATATATATATATATATATATATATATATATATATATATATATATATATATATATATATATATATATATATATATATATATATATATATATATATATATATATATATATATATATATATATATATATATATATATATATATATATATATATATATATATATATATATATATATATATATATATATATATATATATATATATATATATTGATTGATTGATTGATTGATAGGACTGTAGGACCAAGCGCTAGGCAAGATTCCCGGATAACGCCGGGCCTATTCCTACAGCCGTTTACATAAAACAATAGGTAAGGATGCGAAGGTATGTTAGTAAGGAGAGAACGACCCGGTTACAGACACCTGGCAAATCGTTTACTAAACTACTATTAGATGACAATCACAAGACAATCACAATTCTTATCTACTAATCTGCAATCGCCAATCAGCATTCTCCAGTCCGCAACACCTATCTGCCCTGCTGTATTTTGAATAAAATTAAAACTAAATTAAAATTAAAATGCTAAAATAAATTTATTAGTTAATCGCTCAGGAATCTGTAACTAATTAATATTATTATCTGTTAATTAATAAATTTTATTATTTATTTCAACTCCCGCCCGTACAACTAATCTAATTAAAACATAAGTACAGAGCTCTGAAAGAAAATTTATTAACTTATGGCTCAGGTATCTGAAACAATTTAATTAATATGGTATGGTAGTTAAAACCATCCATTACGATAATGTTACCATAATTCATACATTCCAACAATTATGCAAATTACATCACGACACTGAAGGCTTTCAGGAAAGAAATGTTAGTCACAGAAACGACTAGTGCGACAATCCTCAGCAGAACCATTTTCCTGTTACATAATTAGTAAAATAATATAATTTGTTAGTAGAATATAATATATTTTCACATTAACGATCTAACACCTTAACATTGGTTGTTATTTTTATTTGGATAGGGAGGACATTTCTAAGTTCATCATTTGTATTTGTGTTACCTCAACAGTTGAAACTGGACTATTAAGGTTAATTATCCTGGGGTCTTCTCATCATATGCTGTATGTAAAGTTACGTCCCTATATTTCCAGATCCACCACCATCTAACGCGAGGAGCAATATTTATTTATTTTATGACCCGACAGAATTTCATATACATACATTATGACGACCTAATAAACAGTCAGTTCGTGTATAGGGTAAATTATTTATATAAATAAATAATTGAGTAAGTAAGATATAACCTGAAACTTAGCTATAACGTATTGAAATTAAATTATTTAAACTAAATTCTAAAAATAAATTTACTAGATAGGAATCTGTAACTTAATTATTATTATTTCTTTAAACTCCAGTCCGCACACCAATCATAGTTAAACAAAAATACAAAACTTGATTGATTGATTGATTGATAAGACTGTAGGACCAAGCGCTAGGCAAGATTCCCGGATAACGCCGGGCCTATTCCTACAGCCGTTTACATAAAACGATAGGTAAGGATAGGAAGGTATGTTAGTTAGGAAAGAGCGACCCGGTTACAGACACCATGACAGTCGGTACTAAACTACTATTATCACAAGACAATCACAATTTTGATCTACTAGTCTGCAATCGCCAATCAGCATTCTCCAATCTGCAACACCTATCTGCTCTGCTGTATTTGGAATAAATTAAAACTAACTTAAAATTAAATTTCTAAAATAAATTTATTAGTAAGTCGCTCAGGAATCTGTAACTTAATTATTTAATTAATTGTATTATTTATTTCAACTCCAGTCCGCACACCTAAACTAATTAAAACAAACATACAAAACTCTGAAAGAAAATTTATTAACTTATGGCTTAGGAATATAAAACAATTAATTTAATTATTATGGTATGATAAATCAAGTACCAGCCAACTATTACGATAATTTTACCACAATTCTAGAACCTGCTTATTTCAGAATTAAAATAACCATCTGAAAACTTACTTACCAAGAATATGCAGCAATTATGCAAATCAAACCACAACAGCAGAACCATTTTCCTATTACATAATTAGAAAAATAATATAATTTGTTGGTAAAATCTATATCATTTGCGCATTTACGATCTAAGACTGTTAGACATTGATTATTATTGTAATTTGGATAGGTAAGGACAATTCTAATTTCATCATATGTATTTGTATTACCTCAACATTTGAAACTGGAGTAGATAGGCTAAATATTCTGGCGTCTTCTCATCATATGCTGTATGTAAAGTTTCGTCCCTATATTTCCAGATCCATCACCATCTAACGCGAGGGGTAGTATTTATTTATTTTAAGACCCGACAGCATTTGATATACATACATTATGACGACCTAATAAACTGTCAATTCGTTATAGGGTAAATTATTTATATAAATAAATAATTGAAGTAAGTTATGTTTAGCTATAACCTAAAACATAGCTATATCCTATTAAAATTAAAATATTAATCCAAAATTCTAAATAAATTTATTAGTTAGTCGCTCAGTAATCTGTAACTTAATTAATATTAATTTTATTATTTATTTAAACTACAGTTTATTAACTTATGGCTCAGGCATCTGTAACAACTAATTCAATTAGTAGTATGATAGATTAAGTACCAGCCAACCTTAATGATGATGTTACTATAATTCTAGAATATGTTCATCAGAGAATCAAAATAGATATCTGAAAAAATCTTATATTCCAAAATTATGCAAATAACATCTCAATACTAAAGATCATAAGGAAAAGAAATTTAGTCACAGAAAATTTCTCACTACATAATTAATAAAATAGTATAATTTGTTAGTAAAATATAAATCATTTTCCGGTAATCTCATCATATGCGGTATTTAAAGATGTGTCCCTATAATACCCAATCTATCACCATCTAACGCGTGAGAGAATATAAATTCAATCAAATAAAACATCCGACGACCCAAAGCACTCTCCATAGTGGAACTATCCATCTCCACATATCAAATACATTTCGGCAATCAAGCCGCCATCCTCAGCACCTACTATGAACCAAAAAGTAAATTCCACCTCCATGCCCTAGTAAACCTCGTCCAGGGCACAGTGCCCTCGTTCTAGTGTACAAAATAACATGACGCACCCCTCAAAATCAGTTCGCAGTCTACCCGTCATAGCAGCCGAGCAGAAACCCACTTCTGTGACCGTTACACATCTCAAAATCTCCCTCATCAAAAGCCTCTGAACACCTCCCGGACATGCTGGCCAACGTTTCCACTACAATCCACAACAACGCATCACCAAACCGTAACGCAGCACTCCGTCGGCAACCGGCCCCGAACATAAATCTCCGATCCATCTCGCCAACCCTAGTGGTATAACCATTCCCAAGCGCGATGCACTCAATGATCCCAAGCTCACACCGACAATCCTTTCCCAACAATGGGATCCCAGTCTGTCGGTGTACTATGACTATATACGGCTACCCCATTCTGACATGGGTGGCCCGAGCCCCCATGCATAGCCCGAGCCACCCGCATGGGCCCTCCAAATACCCCAACGTGCGCTTGCCATCGATGCGTTCAATCGCTAGATCCAGAAAGCAAACTGACCTACTTCGATCTCCAATGCGAATCCTACGCTCCCGTGCACACTACCTATAGAACCCCGCACCCGATCCAGCTGTCCGGGACATACCCGCACAAACAACACGAGCACGCCATCCCCACATCCATGCCAATATTTGATATAGATATGTAGATGACATACTCATATTAAATACATCAAACACTGGCATAGGTATGTAGATCACACACTCATACCGTTCACGGGCACATCCAGACAACTGGACCAAATGCAAAACTATACAAACAATACACACGAAAACACAAAATTCACACTAGAAACATAACAACCCAATCAACTTTCCGGGTCCAACGATCAAAACATCGACAACAAAGACACATTCAAAACATTCAGAAAACCCACGCAAACGTATCCAACCATACATAACAACTCAAACCACCCATAGCAGCACAAAACAGCCGCAAACAACAACACGACACACCAACCAAACAAGATCCCGATGTCAAAAGAAGACTATCAAAACTAACCCAAGACTACCAAACACATCGCACACAAAAACTGTAACACGGCCAAAGCCGACGAGACAAATCAAAAAGAAAAACACGCTGCCGTGGACTACAACAAAACACCAGACAACACATACAGAAAACACCCAAAAACCTTGTATATAAAGTTGCATATAAAACGCACAACAAATTAGAACAACAAACCAGGCCAAACAGTAACATTACATGAATTTTAACTGAATATAAGCAAATCTCCCGCACGACACAATCCAATGAAAGAAATCACCAAAGCAGCCATACTTTTCAGAAGGTTAAACTTTCTGATCAGACCACCGGTCAAGCGATCGCCATCCAATCCCAAGCATGTCACCCAAGAAATCTCTTTGCTTGTCAATTAAATTGTAAAAATTTAAAACATACATACATACATACATACATCTGTATACATATAATTTAACTAAACTTGTGATATGCTCATAGCTAAAACTTAAAACCATCGCTCAACTATTGAAAAGTTTGTTTCCCTAACTACAAGATATATTAATACAATGGAATATCCTGGACACAGCATTCCGCACAACACTACTTTATCGACATTAATAATAACCGGTAAGATGTCAAAGCGATCATCTACCCCACAAAATCCATCCAATCTACGAACACGGCTCAAACCTAACTGAAAGGTCAAATTATCACTTTCACTCTGAATTTATACTTATCATTTAAGTGTTGAGCTCGATTTCCTTTGTATTTCATCTTTATTTGACATCTATTTTTGCTTGTTTTTGTTTAACCTAAAATAAAAATTACCATTCCGCTGCATGCCGACTTATCTAATTGGATTCCTATTCGTGTTTCCAATTTTCGGCGTATTTTTCGCATTGTGTTGCGTACCACAATTTTATTTTGCTTAGGTTTTTTTGTTTTTTTTTTAACATCAAAAATTGTATTTCATTTTTCCAATTAATTTCTATGTTTATTTGATTTTTTCACCTCATCTTCTGACAACACTACACTTCAACACTGTTTCATGCAGTTTTCCCATTTTTATATGGGTTACACATATTTTTTTAAATTTAATTTCACTGCATCGAGAAAGATACGTCTTTCTTCTTTTAGTTGAGAAACCAACCCCCCAGTTAAACAAAAATACAAAACTCTTAATTAATTAACTTACGGCTTCTGAATCTGTAACAATAAATTAAATTAATATGGTATGCTAAATTAAGTACCCGTCAACCATTACGCTCATGATACCATAATATTACAATATGCTTATCAAAAAATCAAAATAAATCTCTGAAAACGTTTTACATTCCAAAATTATGCAATTTCTTTTTTTTTTAAACATAAACTAAACTTTTCTTGTAAACCCCCTCCAACTATAATCATATTTACACTTATATAAATAATTAAAACCAAATATATATATATATATATATATATATATATATATATATATATATATATATATATATATATATATATATATATATATATATATATATATATATGTATATATATTTATATATATATATATATATATATATATATATATATATATATATTTATATATATATATATATATATATATATATATATATATATATATATTATATATATATATATATATATATATATATATATATATAATATATATATGTTTATAAATATATATATATATATATATATATATATATATATATATATATATATTATACATATATATATATATATATATATATATATATATATATATATATATATATATATGTATATGTAATATATATATATATTTATATATATATATATATATATATATATATATATATATATATATATATATATATATATATATATATATATATATATATATATATATATATATATATATATATAAAGCCATTATATTAATTATAAAATATTTGATAAATAATATTTTTTTTATCGTGAGATCGTGATATTTATACTCTCGTACGCGTAAATTGTCAAACAATGATTACTTTGCTTCATTATTAGAGAATTATATGGGGAAACAAATCGTTCGCTTCTTCTGAAATGTCATTAAATAATAATTTGATCCAAGAACATGATGCAAAATGAAATTAATTTCATCTACAGTAGAAATTACATATAACAATGGATCTAGTTGGAAGGATAGCGTACATTAGTATATATGGTATAAGTACGTTCATCGAAACCATTTCCAACTGTATCACGTATAGCAAATTATTTTCATAGTTACTGATGAAATTAAAAACTTTGAAATTTACTTTTTCGAAAATTAAACAAATAATAAACAAATGTATCTTTTATTATACTCTTATCCAGACTTTTCATTTTAATTACATTTCTTGCCTTATTACATCTCCCTATGTTATGGATATCCCATCATTTTCATATACGTTTTTCTAGTTCATATAATTATTTATAATTATTGTGATATCGTTATTAAATTGGACTTGTTATAAAGATTATAATATGCTATATATAGCATATATATATATATATATATATATATATATATATATATATATATATATATATATATATATATATATATATATATATATATTGTATATATAAATATATATATATATATATATATATATATATATATATATATATATATAAATATATATATATATATATATATATATATATATATATATATATATATATATATATATATATATATATATACTATGTTCAAACCTTTAATTAAACGAACAACATTCGTCGCCGGTGTTGATATCGGTGCATATTTCATCCAGTTGTAACCGGATTCCTCATCCAAATCATAAAAAACCAACAACATTCGGACGTAGTTAGTTCCATTTTTTCAAGGGTTAGAGGCTGAGAACAATTTTCTTCTCCGCGATTGATCAACTAAATCCGCCACGGTTAAACAGCTGGTAAAACAGCTTGTTAAGCGAACTAGTTTTTATAGAGTGGATTCCAGGTAAAGAAGTCATAATATGTTGATCCCATATCTTATCCATATTTTTCAAAAGATACGTGCTGAGGTTAATAAGCCTACATTTTTTGGATCGGCCTCTAGGTATAAAGCATACAACACTTTTCTCCAACTACAAGAGATATAATAGGTGTAGCTGGCTCTAAAGATACGAATCAGGAGATTTGCTTGGTTTGAATGTGTCCATTACCCATATTTTGGGTTTAAAATTGTATTTCTTGACCGATTGTGTATCCACTTTGGTTCAAATTTCAATTCATCGGCTCGACCCTCACCTATATATAAAAATAAGACCCCTCCCTCACCTACATAATAAACACCACTACTATACACGTACAGATTGAAAAGTGCAGAAGTAATCTCGAATATAACATTAAACTTCAGTCGAAGTGGGGCAGCAGCTTAAACAGAAAGAAGTTTTGTAGTGTAGCGACTTTGTAGAATAGTGATAAATGATGCTGGGTGTTGTAATCGTAACCGCTAATGAAAATGATGGGAGTTGAACTTGAACTCCACAGAGTGGCATTGATTGACAGCTAGGGCGCTGCATCAACCAGCCGATGAAGTGGTTTGGCTTATGAAATTATATGGCATCTTGTATGTGATCTGTAATATTCGTTCGCTAGGCCGGTTTCGATCTGATGACGTCATCGAATCTTTGTGTGATCGAAAAGATCAAATCCATCTATCTCACCAGGCATATATGCGATAGGACTTGATGTATGTTGCATTTCGTTTCTATATACATATGTTGTGAGGTTATGTTGCAATGCAACTGTTCTAGCGAATTACAGAATTTTGAATCGAAATCTTTTTTCGATTATTTTACTATTACTTCACTATTGTGGCATGACTATTCGTCGCATTTGTGAACACCACAACTTTCAACCATAAACATCCTTGAAATAAGACGTATCTTAACCACACTTCGTGCAGTTGTTTTCTTCAAAATTCTCTGAACCAGAAAAATCGTGGTGTTGATTATGACTCATTAAGAGATTTTAGAAGTGGTGTCGACTTTAAGTTTTTTGGGGAAATACTTTGTCAAGTTGATTCAAAACTCGACCCGGTTTGCTTTGTTTTTTGGATTTATGATCTTAGGCTTTTGGTGAACTTATGTCAAACATGATTTTTAAACTATTAAAAAGCTTGCAACAAACCTTCAAAGCCACACGAATTTGGTGAAAAAATCCATCAGCATAACACAACAAGCAAGCACTGTGATGATCTCACTCTATTTAGGTGATTAAGGTTTACCTAAACCGCCCATGTGGCGCAGTGCATAGAACACTGCGGTGTGGAGCGGAAGGTACCAGGCTCGAATTCCGATATAGGCCAGATGCGCAAAGGGATTTTCACCATCGGTCGTCTGGGCGGTACGACCGGTGGTGAGAATGAACTCATCTGAGAATTAATCCGTGTGCCGTCCCATCTTCCATGTCAGTACTGTAGGCTGGCATGGAGCTATGAAATTTGCAGATGGTTTCTACGTAAATCGGACCTATAGCCAGGACGTACAGTAGTATGGTATGGGAGGTCACAATAGGCTATTATAGCCTGAGTGACAGAAAAAAACTAAAAAAACTAAAAAAAAATAAGGTTTACCCATCATGTTCTCTCTAGTTTTTATAAAGCACTGTGCCATCTTAACCTTAGTGCAATCTCGCTCACTTTTATCCTAGTTTATTTGTATGTTATATGGTTAGTTTACTTGCAAATACTGTAATCTCGAAACTTTCCATTCCAAAAGTTTCAACTTTAACTACTGTGTCGCCTAGGTCAACCATGATTAAACCTTAACCACTTAATTCAATTCTGATTTAGTCTTATGTCGGTAACAAGCATTATCTTTCAACAAATTCATGGAGTATCACTCCCATTGACCAAAACACAGTGCGCAACAACCTATTGAAGTAAGCGGGGCATTTCTCAATCTTAAACGAAACGAAATTTAAAAAAACCAACATATTCTGTGTAAGCTGCAACCTGTTAACAAGACTGTTAGCACCAATCTCCAGTTCGTACGTTTCGATCATGCGGTCCCGAACGGCTTAGTATTTTTGAGCTTTGTTTAGACTATAACGAGAGTTTACTTCATCGAGATAACGTTTACTTCATCTAGAAATTCATCATATCGGTTGAGGGTCGATATGATTTCACGCCTTGGACAACCCGAGCACGATCTCAACCAATCAACATATATAATTTGGCAGCTCCAGCACTATGGTCAGGTATAGATCTTATCAGATTATCAAATTTTTTTTAATGATTCTTTATCGAGCAATATGTAGTTTTGGGTACGTGGTCACCATGATTTCCACCCTATACTCTTTATCTCTTGTCCGGTCACTTAAGCGAGAGTTCATTGTTAACCATCGTGCTTGTGCCGGTATTCTATATGGATCTTATGTTTTATGCGAAATATTTACGAAACCTGCACACCCCCACCCACAGAGATGAATATACCATATTCATTATATATGTATTGATTCCAGGCATATATTATTTTTATTAAGGCGAACCCCGTGTGCCAAAACCAGAACATCATTAAATATAAATAAGTGCAGAGAATTTTTTTTTAACCATTTTCAAGATTTCTGCTTGTCTAATTAATGAAGTGCCTTGATTTGTTTATATATATGTATTTTTGGCGTTGTTATTGTATGTGTGTTTCTTTATTCCGATATGCTCGTCTTAAAACGAGAGATGTACAAAAGATGCTTTTCTGCTAAATTCCAATTTTTTTTTTGTTGTTTTGTTTGGTTTTTTTGTTATCTCGTCGGTTTGATAATAATAATGTATGTATTATACAAAAGTCATAGAAAATTTATATCATCGCATTGATAAAATGAAATATAACGCTGCTGAGCCAAAGAACACAACCCTTCAAAGTGAAAATTTATGTACGTATATATGTTTTATACAAAAGCTTATATTATACATTTTCCAATTTTACTACGAAATCTCACACATAAATTTCATTTTTTGTGTCTGCCTGCCTCTTTCTGTATGTGTGTGTGTGTGTTAAGATGAATATTTTTATTTTCCTATTTTGGTTTGATTTACAAAATCTTCGTCTTCCTCTCAATTAAGTAATTGAAATTTTCAATTTTATTATTACGTTTTGTGCCCTCGTTTTCCAATTTTTGTTGTTGTTGTATATATTCACCCTTAAGAAGCTTTAGAAAGTTAATTTCATTTTGTAGCAAAAAAAATTATCTAGCAATTATTATAATCAACATGTAACATAATTATGCTAATTTAACTTGTGTGTTGTTACATGTATATATGTACCATGTGAGGAGGCTGTTCGGTTTCTATTGTTTTAAATTATGTCTTGGCCTCAGAATTACAGGGATACTTGAAATATATACTCTATTCTAATTATATAGATTAAAGGTGAAATGGGTAGTTGTTAAAGTCACAAACGGTAATCAGTATCTCATGCCCACACGCAGAGAAATGATATGGTTGGGGCATTATCACAGCAAATATACCGTGTTTCTTAATATAATAGTATTATTACTGCGAAAATAGTTACTAGCCGTAACAATACCACAATTTTCCAAATGATAGGAATGATAATAAAAAAATTGTAGAAACCATTTTATTGTTAAAATGTAAAAATGAATATAGTTCTTACAACTATAATTTCCTACAAAATAAATATAATTGTGGTAATAAATTAATTGATCGTAGTTTAGGTTTAAGGCAAACATTTTGTGATGGTTTATGGTTGCTGTAATAGAATCGGTTTTTTCAAAACAATTTTTGCAGGTTAAAGTTGCTGCGAACAAAACATGGTTCCATGATAATATAATTATAATTAATCATAAATTGATAGAAGTTTCAGTGGTCATTTAATGGTTGCATAAAAAAATTTTTATTTCTTCAGAACCATCTCCATGTTTGTACGAACTATATTTATAATGGTGCCAAACATGTTTATTGTAATACTAAAACCCGTCAAATATATAGGGAATCATATTTATAATTGTATCAATAATGTATTTAATGTTGGCAAAAGTAATATGATTGTATCTATCAAATATTTAATGGTATCAAAAATTAGTGCAATTGTATCAACCATGCAACTATCAATGTCATGGCTGACACAATCATATTTTGTTTCTTCACCCTGAAGTATTAAATTTCAAGTGTTTCTTTTCATTGTTACCTAAAACGTTCGAGTGTTAACTGTTAAAGTGGCTATAATATAATAAATATAACAAACATGGTTTTGTAGTCATCGAAAGTATAGCTTGGAAGTGATTGGTGATAGTGAAGATGGTTTTCATTTACTAGTAGAAGTAGGTATAAATAATTTCCAACTAATATTCATTTTCTGACACATTATGTTAAATTAAAATTTTTCATTGTTTCGATTTTCAGTTAAGTAATTTAGAAAATCAAGAAATTGGTGTATTTTTTTAGGATTCTAACAAGAAATCAGGGAGCTTTCAGCATTGGTGTGCAGTTCATCGCCGGAATTGTGTTGTTAATATGTAAAAAATGAACTGATTATCGTGCAATGGTGAATTTGTTTGTAATTGGTGTTAATTATTAAGTTAGTCTAATATTTAATTTTTATAAGTGTTATCTTTATAGATTTTTTTTCAGAATATATGAACATAAAATTTATATTTATTATATTATTATATAGGTACTAGTATATATTAACTATTTTTTATGGAATAAAAGAAATTATTAAAAATCTATTTGTATTATTTCAAAATGTATTTTTATAACATTTTTACTTCAATCATTTCACAATTCAAACCTTTGTAGGAACCAAAAGATAATATTCACTGCAACCAAACTTGTTCACGTTCATTATGATCATTACCAACATGCAATATTTGCTGCAATCAAGTGTACCCGAAAAATATAATAGCAACAAACATAATATTATGTTCGCTGCTTATTGGTCACATGGTTACAACCATAATGTAATGTTCGCTCGAACGGAATATCTTATTTGTCAAAACCAATTTATATGATTGTTGCAATAGAAAACCCAATCATAATATGTTCCTCTTAAAACATTTTTGTAGGCACTATATTTTTTCTTTCAGTGCATACTTTTGATAAAAAGTTCCTTAATGATTGAAGAATATACATACACAACTCGTTAACAATCGTGGTATTATTTGCAAATTGTTTATTGCGAAATATAAGACATTGTTTGCTCATTATATGTAATTTTGTTCACCGGAATCGAGTTGGATGATACATCTTGTCATGGAACATTTTCCCAGAATTCATCATTAGATTTGCATTTTTGGTGTTTCGGTTTTGTTTTTACATATCTAATCTTATCTTGGAACTTTGGCCCGTTTACGCAATATACCTATAAACAAAGTCACTTTCATATTATCTCGTTAAATCGAAGGTCGAAGGTGATCAAGAATTATTGTATGTTGATAAGTTGTTGCGTAAAAATGGTCGGTATTTGTTGCATTTGTTCAACAAACCTCAATTGAGCTTTTGGTTGAGATCTTGGTAGATTATATACTGGGAGCTTTTATCTTTTTTTTTCTCCAATTAAGGAGTTTCAGACTTGCACTAAACTTAACCATCTGAGATGGGGATTTTTGTTTTCAGCATACAGTTTTTATGTAATTTTTGACCTTTCGACCTTCCTCTTTCTTTGTGATATTCGTGTAACATCATGTTGGACTGTTTCTCAGTATATTCATTTGCGCTTTCTAATTTCAAGTTCAATGTCTGTTTGGTCTGTTTGTCACAGAAGCTTTTCGTTTGTTCTTTACAACCAATGTACAACCGATGTTTACGATTCAATGAACCTCTTGGAATGACATATTATTTATGTTGATTGCGTTATATTGTTCTTGTTTATTCTGAAAATTCTCATCAGCATAGTCCAGATTAATCTCACGATCCGCATTGATTACCATTTAGGGATGTGGAGTAGAGTTTGCTCACTATGCGGTCAAGATTTTTGGGAATAGTATCCGGGATATATACAGCCTTGCCTTACTTCTCGCGAGTTGAAAAATATTTCATTTACTTTGTTTTCATTGAACTTTGTTTTGGTGATTCCGATACATCGGCTAGTTCAGTTATTTACTTTGATATACCCATTTTGTAAAGTGCCTTCCAAATTGCATTTCGAATGATTGAGTTAAATACTCTTGTGAAATTTTTGAATAGTCAACAGCGCTCGAGCTTAATGGTTTCTATATAATGATGTCTGTAGTGTTCATATGATCTGTGCAGCTCCTTCCAGGTTTTTTATGGATGGAGATATTCGCTTCAGTATTATTATCTCTTTTATTGTGCTGTTGAGAAGTGATATATTTCACCAGTAGTTCATAAATTATCTTAAATCTTCTTTCTTGAGGACATTATAGTTTAACCTTGTTTCCGCTTCTTCAGGATTACTCCAGTATTCCACTACTTATATGTGCGTCGCCTTATAAGTAATACAATTGGTTATTATCTGTACCAGTACCCTTATTTTTTCCACTTGTGGATGACAGCTCTAACGTACCGCCCCGTTGGTGGATAGGTGTCAATAGTTTCATTATATTTGCCATCTGGAAGTTCGTAAAACGGTTCGTGCAATACTCCTCAAAATATTCTTTCTATCTATTTAATTGTTGCTCATATCTGTGGTTAGGATTTTACCTTTATAGATGAAAAGTTTGTGAATTTTCTTAATATCTATATAAAATTTGGTGTAGTGCGTGCATATTTCTGGTTCCAACGACTTCTTCTGCAGTCTTCAGAATGCTTTATGTTTATTTTTTGTGATCATTACTTTACATGTACTTCACTTCCAAATTGGTACCAGTTGTGACGTGGGCATGAATGAACTCAACTCTTTTTAGAATTTTCTAGCAACAGATGCTACTGGTACTGGAATAAGATTCTGGAATTCTTTCGTCATAGCAGCATAATGGATTTGCGATGCAGTAATCCGTAAAGTATAGAAAAAGCCAATAATGGCAACAATGACGCAAATCAATTTTTGAAGTATTATTTGGCCACGTCATACCAGTATTACCATATCTATAATTTCTTCGCACCTTATGTTCAAGTTCAATATACCTTCTAAAGGTCGTGTTATTTAATATTTTGAGTGTTATAACTGGACCCCTTACCTATCTCCTTAAAATTATATAACTGTTCGAAATACATTATTTATTTGTCTTCATTGTATCAACGATTACCCAAAGTGTCGGTAAAAGTCAACGTGTGATAATATTCCAAATATATTTTAAAATTTCCAATTAAATAGTAAAGTCAAATCCTTATTATATTTCGTTCTCAAAAAATTAACTAATTGATCATTATGTGACACCAAAATAATTTCATGTAGTGTCATTCGAGCCATCTACATCTATATAGACT
Organism: Tipula lateralis; assembly: GCA_963932295.1. NCBI lineage: Eukaryota > Metazoa > Arthropoda > Insecta > Diptera > Tipulidae > Tipula > Tipula lateralis. The sequence goes on along the minus strand of OZ010736.1, from coordinate 30,016,802 downwards.
AAATACGCCAATTTGAACCTCGCCATAAAGACTATAATTTCGATAACCTCTCCCCATATACAAATACAAAACTATACATATAGTGTGTAACTTTAGAGTTCACTAAAGCTTCAATTATCATTTCACTCGATGTGTATATTTAATTATTGCAGTCAACAAAAAAATGTTCTACCAACAAATTGTTATTATAACACCCAACATGGTTAAAAATAAACACAAATGTTGTTAATTATAGTTTTAAATAACACAAACAAAATGTTATATAGTTTGTTTGGTGTGTTGTTGTCAACACCATATTATATACTATAAACCCTATATACCAAATGTTATATAATTTTAATTGTATTGTGTGTTTGTGTGTACAACTATGCCCTCCAAATTTCGTTGTGATGTACAAAAAGCTCGTGTGTGTGTGTGTGTATATAGAGGTATCGCGTTGCTCGCTCTCCCATTCGATACGGCCTATACACAAACAGTATTAATAGAATTTAATACAACACCAACAACGAGATGAAAATCTATTATCTCAATCAAACCAAAGTTTTGGGTTTATCGTTGATTTTCCGGATTTTTTTTTGCTGGTTACGTAGCGTTATATATGGTTTTGGTACAATATAAATCCAATTGAAATCGCTCAACAACTATATAGTTGATTTTGGCGAAATTTCGTTGCTCGCTTTTATGGTTTTAATTTGGTTGTGAAGTATTTTTAATTAATTTTTATTTAATTAGCTGTTAAAAAATTTAGTTTATTGATTGATCGGCTCTTGTGATATATGAATAGAAAATCTTAAAAGCTCAAAAGTGATTTAAAGGTTAATTTACACGAGTAAGGATATATATTTATAGGAGACTAATCACTCTAAATTGTTTTTGTTCATTCTGTTCAATGCACTTCATCGATAAGGTAAAGGATACTCTGACAAATATGAAAATATGGCAACGTAGCAATATAACAAATATTTACTCTGCCTAAACAAAGTTATAGAGCTTTTGGGTGAAATAAGATTTTTTTTGCCCAAATTAGCCTCTTCTCCAATAAACTTATCGAATTACGGCGATACAGTTTTGTGATAACCATAACTGTTTAAACAAACTTTCCACCAAACATATAGAGCTTTTGATTTAAAATTGAATTTTAAACCTACATGGTTCATACATACATAGATAAAATTTGTAAAAAATCATACCGTGGCAATAAAACAAATTTCGATTCCAACTTTTGGAGCTTTTGAGGGAAACTCTAATTTTAAGTCTATATGATTTTTTAGATATACATACTCCAAGTGGAAATGTTTATAATTTTAGACAAATGTCTTTTTTATTGGTTCTGTGTTTCCTATAAACTGATTCAATAACTATCTTAAAGGGCATTTGAATAAGAAAACCGAAGCTTTCACTTGTAAAAGAATTACTCGAAAAGCTTTATTATGAATAAATAATCGTATTCTGGTGGTATAAAATACTTTTAGATTCTTGACTATGAATAGAGCTTTTTAGTATATTGGAAATCTAACTTTTTCTTATTTATTAAAACATTAAATTTGACGGATTACAACCTTGATTAATAAGAGATTATAAAGTCCTGCTTTCAACAAAATAATACAAAAACCACTATCTAGCTTTTTAGTAAATATCAATTTAAAGCTTCTCTGATTTCAAACTAGACATATTCATAACTCGAACGCTGAACCAAACGACATTTCGAATTTTAAACGAACAATTTATAATGGTGCTTTTGAGTGATTTCAAAATATACATCTAGTTTAATGTAGAGCTTTTGAGTATTTCAGAGAAATACACTCGCAATGCTTCCTGTTAGCAAATAGACAGAAAACGCTACGTAGTCATAAAAAAAGTTGACTCCAGGCGCACAAACTTATGTTTCAAATTAGTTCAAACTTGTTAAAGCCATTAGACTTAAAGATAAAGAATTTGAGATAGAGCTTCTCAAAACTCTTAATTTCAGCCAAAGAAGACTAAACCAAAATTTTCATATGTATATAAGAAATTTCGATAGCACAATAGTATAGAACTTTTGAGTGAAAATCAAATTATTCGAATGTAGAAATCTACATGATTCAGAGATGTTAGTACATGCAACGCTAAGGTTCATCCTCATAAGAAGACAAACGCACCGTGCTTTTATAATAAATTTCTTCTTCTAGTCATCAAATTGCTTATAAAACTTTTGAGTGAAACTCGAGTGTTTTTCGTAAAAGACAAACAACATTAAGATTGACCTGTTCAAACAAATTTTATTGCATCAAAAAAATCGTACGTTCTTAAGTCTACTCCAACTTTAAGATTACATGGTTATGAGATAGATATTTTTATTATCAACCACAAAATTTTATAAGAAAATTTTTCGAGCTTTTGAGTAAAATTTAATTTAAAGCCTATATGGCTTTTGAGACTGATATACACCGAGATTAAGAAAAGGCAATAACTTTAAGTTACACTCGCAAAGCTTAGTTCGCAGAACACGATTTGACGTGCGCTTTTAATTTGAGCTGAATCACGAGTAAAAATGATTCTGAATAAGATATACTTGCAACGATATATACTAAAAATAAGCATACCATGGAATCATAACGTAAAAGAATTTTAGGTTCACAAGCTTCTGAAAAACCTTTTGAGTCAAAATAGAACTATAGTGCATTGTTTTTGAGTTAAACCTACTCGAGATTCTTATTTTTAATCAAATAAGACAACAACCTCTCTAAGATAGTATAAGAAATTCCAACTCTAGTTCAAAAATTTTCTTATTTAGCTTTTTGGCGAATACCAAAAGAGAAACTTAAATGGTATCGAAATTAACTTTTAATTTCAGCCAAAAAATCGATTTATGGTAACTTAAAATTTTGAGTAGTATATTTCTTATGGAGCTTTTGAGTAGAATCCTTTATTATTAACACACCACAATAACTTAATACCGTAGAAAATTTAATTATCATATGTGGAAACAATCACACTAAGAAATATAACAAATTCCAACTCCAAGCAAACGAATTTCTTATAGAGCTTTTGAGTGGAAACCAAACTTGAAACTCTAATGGTACCGAAATTTACTCACAAACTAATTAATTTCAGTCAAATAAAAAAACAAATCGGATCATGGTTACTTAAAAATTTTGAGTAATATATTTCTTACTGAGCTTTTGAGTAGAAATTGTATGTTATTTACATACCGTAATAACTTAACATAACTTACCGTAATACCAATTAATATTGTAGAAACAATTTGATAATATAAGACGTTTTGATAGAAGGCCATAAATATACTATCACGGAAGCATACAGAACTTCAGGCCAACACACTTTTTCAAGAGCTTTTGAGTGAAAATTCAATTTTGAATTTAAATGATTTTTAGATAAATATAATCATAATTCTTCTTTAAACCAAAAGTAGGAAACAGTTGATATGATATTTTTGAGTGAAAATCGAATTTGAGTGTATAGTATTCAAAATTGAGAAACAAACAAAGCTTATTTCTAGCGAAATAACAATAATATCGATAAAAACTTATCGAGCTTAGAATAAGAATTTCTAATTTAGCTTTGAAGTGAATACCTAAATTAAAATTCTAACGGTACTGAAATTTTCAGCCATATAAAAAGACAATCGTATTATGGTAATTTCAAAAATTTCTGATATCGACCAACAAACTTCTAATGGGGCTTTTGAGTAAAAACCGTATATTATTAACATAACAGAATAACTAACTTTCAATTAATATCGTAGAAATTTAAATCAAATGAGGAAACTATCCCACTAAAACAATATATGAAATTCTAACTCCAAGGAAACGAATTTCTAACTGAACTTTTGAGTGAAACCCAAAATTGAAAATCTAATTGTATTGAAATTTACTCACAAAACTAATTAATTTTAGTCAAAAGAGAAAAAATCGTATTATGGTTACTTTAAAATTTTGAGTCATAAATTTCTTATGGAGCTTTTGAGTAGTAATCGTATGTTATTAACATACCGTAATAATTTACCTTGAATTAGTATTGCAGGGACAATTTGATAACATAAGACATTTTAATAGAAGGCCATAAAAATACTATCCCTGAAGCATACAAAATTTCCGGCTAACAAACTTTTTCAAAAGCTTTTGAGTGAAAATTTAATTTTGAGTTTAAATGATTTTCGAGATAAATCTAATCAAAATACTTCGTTTAACCTAAAGCAGAAAACAGTTTTTATATGATATTGTAAAACATTATCTTTGAGTGAAAATCGAATTTGAGTCTATAGTGTTCAAAATAGAGGTACCAACAAAGCTTACTTCTAGCAAATAAAAATAAAATAGAAAAATTCTTATCGAGCTTTAGAATAAGAATTGAATTTGAAGTCTATAAAGCTTTAAGGCATACCCATGGCCACTTTCACTCAAATTAACTCGTTATATAAACTATGGTAAAATTAACTAAATAGAAATTTATAAATAAATAAATTAAGTAAATTTTATAAATTCCAAAGACATATAAATTCCGAATTAAGTAAAATATTTTATAGTTTGGAATTAATTTGAAATACAAGCATATATGTATGTGCACAGTAGTTTAACGGTGGAAGGGGACTTTCAAACAACAACAATAAACATTAATTTTGAATATATAGAATATATATATATATTTAAGAATAAAAAGTTTATAACAATATTATTAAATATTTAATTTATTTTTATTTTATTAAACAAAAAATAAATATAATTTATCATCTGTCAAAAAATGAAAATCCTATTTTGCGTTTTCATAAGTTTTCTTTATGTATATCTTGATGTATGTGTGTGTACGTATGTGTGTATGTACACACAAAGGTATAATTTGTGTAAACGTATATATGTAAATATAAGAACATTTTTTAAAGATGAAACTGAGATAGATAAAAAGAAAATTTTTTCACCCAAATTTTCATCTCCCGTATATATGTATATAAACCACCTATATGCTACTGCTGTGTGTTTCGATTTCTAAATAAACATAATTTTTTTTATATATATAAAAATAATATGTTGTATCATTTCCGTTTTCCAATTATGTGTATTACATATTTTAATAGGAAAATAAGTTCTATGAAGAATATTTAGATTTAAAAAGAGAAGATTAAAATCTTTACTCAGCGCGCGCGTTCTGTGTTACCTTACGGAATAAGACGGTAATTTATGATGTGTTTTTTATACTTTTGTGGGTGGAATGGGGCACGCACAAAACATTTTCAATTATATGCGGCGTCGTATATAAATTGATATAAAATAATAATAAAACTTTTACATTTGGGTTATGTATGTATAGGGTGTGCGATCCGCTACGTGCACTATCAATCAAAATATTCGATATTTAAACTATATATATATAATAAAGCGGGAAACGAATTCTTGATTGATTTATAACCTTAATCTCGCACAAAACCCGCAAATATTTATATTTAATTTTTTTTTCGTTTGAAGCGCTCGTAAATATATAAATTATGTACTGTAATCTGCGGTTAAACGATCGAAACTTGAAAGAAGAGTCTATTAAAATTTATTACCATCTAATGTGGTGCAGTGTGCGCGCCTTCTATTATTCAAAATTGTAGTACATTAGCGTATATATATATTATTCGGCGAGGCTGATTATTTTGGTTAAATACACACACAGGGTGTCTAATTCAATTTCGAACAAGAAAAGCAATCACAAATCTTCATTATTTTGTTAGAAAGACAAGAATTGTTTTTTTTTTTGTTTGGTGTTGTTAAATATAAAAAGGAAAATCTAATTTTTAATTTTATCAATAAATCAAATAAATAACGAAAGACGAAATTTTCCAATTTTCTTACTTTATATATACACTGCTGATAAAACAAAGATGAAAAATTTGCTGTCGATATGCACGAAGAATATAATGGAATAGAAAAGTTGAAATGTATTATCATCATCGGCATCGACATCTTCATCATCATCGTTCGACGACGTTGAATAAATTGGTAATTTGCACTTTATGATAAATTATTTATTGTTTGTTCTGCTTTGAATAAATAAGTGATAAATCAATTAAATCATTTATCGTATCGAATTGAAAGTTATTACAAGATTAACGAATGGTTCGAGGGTAAACCTAGCTCTCAGTCAACTTTTCTCTCAACAACATATAATTACTTTGAGTTGAATGTTTGAAATTTGATGTTCTGACCACACAGATTTTGCCAGAATTTTTTGAGCTTTTTCTATTAGATTAAATAAGAATTGGTTATATATATGTAGTTTGTACGCTTAGACTAAAATCAGTTTCGCAATTTCGAGATGTTTCGAAAAATCCTTCTTCTGAAGATATGAGCAAATAACTCCTAGCTTAGACGTAAATAAAACACTGACTTAATTGTAGTCTGCCTATGTATATCTTCATTCACGAGAACGGGGTGAGCTTTAGCTGCCCACTAAATTTTATAGTATTTGCCTATTTCTCCTAAGCATCTCAACATCTTTAAAATTTTTGCACTCATCTTACACACTATCTCTAATATTTCGCACCATAAAATCAACTTAAAAGCTCGGGCAAACGTATATAAATATAAATTAATCCCTTCATGTTTTTCGAATCGCCCGAACGCTGCTGCCACATTTTTCTGGATAACACGACTAGATTATATTATTTAGCGTTTCTTAGCTGATAAGTCAATTGGACGCATACCTGGTAAGAAAAACAAGGTCTTCTGCTACTATTTTAAACGCACCAACCACTCTCAAAGCGGTTAACCTATAAACAGGTGTTTTTTGCTGTTTGTGAGTGCTTCTCTGTCATTGTCCTTAATTGGTGTTCCACACATCAAAAAAGATGTCTCAGTTACTATATGCGGCTCTCGTGAGTCCTTCCCATGTTTGGCATTAGTATTCCATGCACTTTTTTCTCGTCGGTGTCCAAATGGGTGTTAAAGAACACTTTACTCGCATCGATTATTATTTTACGTTGGGCGCCATTCTACCAGCGCGTGTGTTCGGCTTTGCTCTATATATGAGCGAGTGGGCTCGGGCGGGGTACCTACTGATACCACAAAAAAAACCACCACGCAAATTTGACGAAAATCAATCAGTTGTCTTGAAATCAAGGGAAAGTGTAGGGTTGGAAAATAAGGGAAGAGAAGAGAAAATCGGGAAGTGGAACAGAAAAGGAAATTCACCTGTATATCGCTGTCGTGTTTCTGCTGCAGCTGAGTAATCATCCATGCGTCTCCGATGGCGAACCATTCTACATCGTAACGATCCAAAATGTTTCTATAGTTTTTTTTACTAAACAAAAAACTATTAATCACTGTTTATGATTATTTTTAACACCATCAAAACACGAAAGAATCTTCTCTTCCCTTACAAGACAAAGAGAAAGAAAAATACACTGTCTCAAAACATTACAAATATCTATTTTCTTATTAACATTTACACGGGTTTTTTTACAAGTTTTTTTAAGCTTGAGTATGTATGCGATTACCTTTCCACCGTCATCAAACTCTTAATCGTTCCCTTTCTGTCTTTTCTTTATTTCGCGACCGTCACTTTTGTTGGTCCAAATACCAATCCCTCTTTTTTGCGTCGTCACTCGTTTTCTTCTTTTTCTCACGCTCCTGGTTGGCGAACCGAGAACTTATGAATACAGCAGCTCGAGATTTCTCCTCTCGTGCACTTCTCGTCGTTTCTTGCAGCATAAGTCACATGAAACAAAAAAAATTCGTAATTACTCAAACTCACAATCGACTACATTTATTAGGTTCTAGTTTGTGTTTTTTTCCGTTGTTATACAGGTTAGTTTCGTATTTGGGTAAGGTAAGATATTGGAAGGCGGATAACAACAACGGACGCCACTAATCGATCCTCTATGGTAGCTAAGATTGCTCGACCGAGCTCACCCTGAAGGGCCACACACCAAGTTCCTCCGTCATGAATTTTATTCATTTCCTACTTGTGATCAGATTACTTTAAAACCACGGAAGATAACAAATCTTCAATTACTGTGATACTGCGGTTGCAGTTTGCTTTTCTTCTTGGTGTCAATTGGTAACATCATCGTAAAAATGTAATTGTTTATAGTATTTCACAATGTCCAGCACCGATCATTGTGGTACACCTCTAGATATATGATAGTATTCACCGATGAAGATAACTGATATTGGAACCGTTATCGGTTACCTTCATCGGTTTCATACATCAAAACTCTTTGCCTGAAATAATTAGCCATCACATTTTTTAAATAAACGGTGACTGTTTGGCATTCCCTTTCTATTCGTCGCCATATAGATTGCTTTGCCTCTTGATAACCAATAAATGGAACCCATTTATTGGTTATCCCGCGCTAAGTCTCATTGGTTTTCAATATCTTCCCGTTGGCTGTTCCTTAATTTTATACTTGCTGTATCGATTAAGCAGATTGTGTGGAAGGAAGATTTATTTATTGCACCATCTAAGCTTTAGGCAATATTAACGACCGCTGAATTGTCCATTGTTATCATAATAATGCAGAATTAAAGGAGAAAATACCACCATTTGTTACGCCAGGACGGATAACACGAGGAACGGTTAATGCGCATAGGTTTACGGTGAAGCTGCCGAAACCTCGAACTAAAGATGCAAAGCGCGAATTTATTTATCAAACATCTAAGAAGTGAAATTCGTTGGCTGGTTTTCAATTTCCGTTGAAGTATAAAATGCACATGTTTAAGGCAACTATCAACCTTTACTTGAAGGATCACGCGTTGGGTGCAGGAGCTCTGACAGTTACAAGGAGCTAGGAATGTCTTAAAGTACGCCCTGCACCCAATTAAAACAAAACGTTTAAAAAAAAATAGTCTCTTGCACTGTGAGTTAATTAAGTTAACCAAAAATTCTAGGAGCCACTCAACCATTATTTTATTGCTATATTGGAAAGATTTATTATTCACTAGAGCTTTATTTTTCCTCAAATTGCTACATACTTCAAGTACTTCCTTTTATTGTTTCTTAGTTCAAGACCAGGCCTCACCACAGTTTTGAGACGAAAAGAGTTACTTGAGAGGAACGGATATGTTCATGTCGAGCTTGTCGCTAAAGAACCTGCATCATTCTTGAAGAAGTTTTGTTGGCTATTTATACACCGTGAAAAATCTATGTATGGGTGTATGGTTAGAAAACCCTAATCAAAGCATATAGAACACATTTACATAATTGTTTCAATTAGCTAATTATTTCCATTGTCTCCTGACAGAGACATTTTTCCTGACCTACTGCCGACAGCATTAAACATCATATTGTAACTGTTGTAATCAAATGGATAGAAGAAGCGACCCTAAGTTATGAGTTTTAGACTCTTTGATCACTTAAAGATTTCCAATCGATCATATTTTGAACTCAATAGAAACATTAGGTTCGGTCACCTCCCCTGAATAAACTGTAGAACTCGTGTAAGGCCTCCAATGGGGAGAGAAAGCGTTTGAAACTGAATGTGCTATACTGTCCAAAACAGATTTTGCTCCTATATACCGAGACATGACGTTGAATAATTGTCACATATCATAATGACTTACCTCTTATCTGGCCGCTAAATTATAATTTTAAAACAAGGCAAAATTTTGCTCACGATAACCATTTAAAACTTCGAGACTTATTAACAAATTTTTATTTTTACTTTCATTTCAGGTAAGTTTCGGATAGACCTAATCAATAATTGATTTGGTAACGTATTGAAAATTAAATATAAAATGAAAATTTAAAATTATTAAAACCCTTTTGGGTAGATTGATATCGGGGACGTAGTTGAGAGTTATAAAACCTTGAACTGAATATGGTCAGTATATCTTGGAATTGCTGACTTCTCATAGATCATCTTACAAAAACTGGTACACGATAGTGATAGACCACAGTCGAAACCTTTGCATGCATGCACTCAAGTTCTTAAGCACCACACTGGTTGAGGTTCGATATTTTAAAAATTAAATAAATAAATTAAAAGTTTAATTACAAAATTAAGCACGAACAACAATTTTTGTCAACTTTACGACCTTTCCAATTAAATACAAATTAAATAAATTCGGCTTTAATTAAAATTAATACAAAAACAAAAATATACATATTGCGAAAATTTTTGTATTTAATTACAAGTAAGTACATTGCTTAATGGAAACGCAATACGTAATGATCAATACTTGGTCAATGGCATGTTTTGAAGGCCGATTGATTGGCCTTCATCTTTCTTATAGTAAATTGTTTTATGATAACAATGGTCAAAATCGTCTGATTCGATTCTAATGTCAATATTGAAACTCAATGCTCAATGGAACTAGGGTAGCCAACAGGTGTTAAACCCACTCAGATCAAGCATTTGCCGATACAACCTGGCCTAGGACAGTTTAAACTCGCAAAATCAACTTAATTCTTTCATTGGTTGACACAGCAAGGAGCTTTTACCACTCAGCAAATCACGAAGCTTAAAGATACCGCAATTACGTATATTTTATTTATTTATTTACTCGTTTATTTATCAATAATGACATTTTTTTTAATCTTATAACCTTGAATTAATAATACATAATTCTTATACTAAATAATAGATAATTATTATACTAAATACTAACTCATTGAATTATACAGTTTAACTCCATTATACCCTAATGATCGTTGTGAAAAATGTTTCTGGTATTATAGTTATGGTCTTCTCTATTGGAGTATAACATTGAGCTTAAGTAGTTTGGTAGATCTCCGTTATCAACGCGAAACATTAACTTCAAAACATTTAAATGTATTCTTTGATGAATAGACTTACACCTTAGTACTTCAAGCATTTCACATATATGTGTCCTATTTTCTATTCTTAAAATGCCTCGCATAAATCTCTTCTGAATTTTTTTGAAGACGATACATTTGTGATTGGTTCATTATGAATAGCACTGATGAAGAATAATCAATATGTGGCGCAACAAGTGATTCATAAAATATAATTTTAGGCTTTATTACTATCGATCTGGTAGTGCACCATTGTACAATTTCCTTTTAATTCATTATTTTGTATTTCGATTAGTAGTATTTTGAAGATTATTTTCTGATGTTGATGGTGTTTCCAGAATGACAAGTGCAGTCTTAATGTTAAACACATATAATTTTTCATTGATCGTTTGATCACAAAAGTATTATGTGAAAATAAATGGCGTTTTAGGTTTAGTTCAGAAAAACTTAAGCACATGTTGTCTTTCATTATAGAATACATTGCACAATTGAATAAATATATACTTACCAACACGTTTTACTGGTTCCAAATAACTTGATGGGACTGGAGAAAAACAACTGGAACACGCTGATGAAGTATGTGTTCTCGAATTATGAAAATCTTCAGCCATTTTTGACATCCAATTCTTTAGATCATTTAAATTTAACGAGTTTAATTCTTGTTCAATATTCTGAAAATAACAGTATAAACTATTAGAAATTTAACAATGTAATGTTCCCTGTAATACGAACTAGTGACCGTCACAAATTCTTCAAGTTTTCTCTAAACTGTACCTCTGTAGTCAAAGTTGGATATCGGTGGAATGGGAAATATGCATGGAAAGTCATTTTACGTCAAAATATTATATGAATTATCTATAAAAATTCATTATTTTAATATAACTAATAAGACCCGTGAACTTTTATAACGTAAAATGTATGACAATAAACAGGAACGACTGTCACTAAAATATAAATTAATACTTACTGATGCAGGTTGCAGTCATATCACAATATTCCAGCTGTTGAATAAGGTTGCCATTTCACGTTGACTCATCCATATTTTAATTGTAAAGATGAAGCACACATTTCAGCACAAATCTCGTTAAAATTTGTTCTTCAATATTTTTTTTTTTTATGACTTTAATATAAAATTTATTCGAATAATAAAATAAAAAAGAGTTACATATATTTGAATCTATGGCTAACTCTTGAGGTTAGTTTTAATCACCGTAATGTTTTCACTTAACAAGTTTTTGTAATCTATTTATTGTGAACCACGTGAAGCACGGTGCTCCACGCATTTATTATAGCATTTTAAGTGGCTTCTTCAGTCCTTCTTACAACAAAAGGAATATATCTTTCTATGTACGCCCATATATTCTCAATCACATTAAGATCCGGGCTCTGAGGCAGCCATTCAGAGGTGGCAGTTGTAAGATCTGTGAAAATAAATCCAGAAACGACGTAAAACAGTTTACAAAAATTTACAAACTTTTCAAGAAAGAAACCCGTAATCAAACCAACAATACATAGAATATTAAGGGAGGAGAATATTAAAAAATCCACCACTCAAAACAACTATTAATATCAAAAGTAAATAAATTAAAAAAAATTAAAATTTGCAAAGGAAGCCTACTAACAAGCCGTTTGAGTTTTGGAGGAATATTTAATGGATGGACGGATCTTTTTTTTCTCTTGATGGGACCTGGGGAAGACATTAATTTTATTTGAAACCTTCAGAGAAGTTTAAACGTTCAGTCGTCGCACCACCGCGTTATTCTGGTGGAGGCCACTTAATGATATGGGAACGCGTATCGTATGACAGTGTTGTTCAGATTACTTTGTTAAGAGGGAAATTTATGGATCTTAATACGATTGAGAATATGTGAGCGTACATAGAAAGACAAATTCCTAGTGTTGTTGGAAGACTGAAGATGCCACTTGAAACGCGATAATAAATGCGTGGAGCACCTGGTGCTAATACATGTTTTTAAAAATTTAATCAACTCTATGCCCAGACATATAGCTCACAGAAATACTGAAGTCAACAGGAGGAAATACGTCATATGGATTTGTTGTTTATTGTGTTTTTGTCTATTCTGAATTAAAATATAACTGATTTAATTATTAATTTTTTTAAGTATTTTCGATATGCACAAATAATTATGAATAAAAATTTATGTGCACAAATACTTTTGAATAAGATTAAATTAACTGTATTTTTCCTTAAAATTAAAATTAAATTTTTTTTTATTGAATTATAAAGCAAAATAACTAAGCTAACTAAATAAAAATTAATAGTTTCAAAAAAATTTTTATTTATATTAATTTTTAAAGAAGTTTGTGTGGCGTTGCAATAAAAATGTATACTGCACACATTTATATGAATAGGATAGTACATATACTTTAAAAATAAAATTCATAGTATACAAAATTACAACAAACCATTTAAGTTTTCTAGACGTTTTGTTTATACTTTTTGTGGGTTTGATTTAATTTTTTCAACATTGAAATTTGATATGTTGAAGTGCAGAACTCCAAGATCAACCAATCTTCAATGTCAGTTCTATAGGTTGGTATGGAGCAATGTAACATGTAAGGGGCTTACGTATATCATACCTATAGCCTTACGCCTTCGATTTGGGGATGGCATAAGATAGGACATTAAAAAGACACAGCAAAAGAGTTGGGAGTGCTTTGGCCCCAAAATAGATAGTAGAAAACGAATATGAATAATTTCACTAAAAGTGCAAATATTTGTTTTTTTTTATATTGTTAATATCTTTGGCTATGAAATTTAATGTCTTAGGCGTTGTCTGCATTATCCCATTGTGAATCAGTTTGTTCACAAAATGGGATGTGTATGTGTGTGCATATCGTTGACTAATTCATTAAAAAATTGAAAAGTTATTTTTTATTCGTTGTTATGTATTATGTGCTAACAAAATTATGTTCTAACAAAATTTGAGTATCTTTTTGTTTGTTGCATAAATTGAGTAACTAAAAATACATTAATGGAAACAACTTAAATTATAAGACAAATCAACTATAGCGGGCTACACTAAACAGTTTAATTGAAAACAATAATCCTAAAGATAAATTTAACATTAAATGATTTATTTTTGATATCTAAATATATAAACACAAATGAAGCAGTTCAGGTTAGCAGTTCTCGAAATACATAATTTATAATATTTCTGTTAAACCGATAAATATATTCAACAAGATATTCAGATTTTTGTTTAAAAATTAAGAATAACTATGATTATTTTGAGTAAATTGTAGACCTGAATCAATCTAAAACAAGAATAATTTAAGATATATATACAACTTCTATCACAAGAACTTTATTCTCAAATTAAGAAAATTTATTCTAGAAGTGCAACGAAAGGAATTAAAAAAATACCTTTCTAAACCAATAATCGTTTTCTTGAATTGAGAACATAGTTCCCAATAATTAAAAACCAAATTTTTCTACTTTTTGAATTGTGTTCTTAACTAGAACTTTTTAAACATAATTTGGGAACCATCCGCTAGAATTAATCAGTAAGTTCTTAATATTTAATTTTTCTAAAACTAAGAAGTAGCTAATCATAAATCTCAAATAATAATATTTTATTCCGTGTATCATTGATGTACAGGATGAAAAGCAATGGTCCTAACGTAGGTCCCTGCGGTTATCTGAGATTATTTGATATTGGCTTAGAGATACATCTCTATACTATCCTGAAGGTAATTATTGAACCATTCAAATTCTGTGCCTTGTGTCCCATATTTACGTAATTTATTAAGTAAAATTTGTCTATCGATTGTTTCAAAAGCTCTTTAATAAAGTTAAATGCAGTTTTACATAGTTCTCGAAATCCCGATTGTTGGTCGACTAGTATATTGTTGTTGTTAATGTGATTCATTAATTGGTTTTTAACTACTCGTTCTTATACCGCTAATGTTGGTAGCATATTTATTGGACGTAGTTCTTCTGGTGTTCTTGGATTAGGTTTCGGAATTGGAATAACCGTTGATATTTTCCATGACTTCGGAACTTTAGCTTCATTTAAACTCTTTTGATTAAATGCGTAAATTTTGATGCAAATATTTCATTCTTCATAGCGTCCAACATAATATTATACGGTTTATACCATCAATCCCAGCATTCGACTTCAAACTACTAATAGTTTTAATTACCTCTTGACATGTAATGTTTTGGAAACTAACTGTCTTAACTGTGTATAAGCGTTATATTCATTAAAATTCTTTACATCCGGAATATTGCTATGGATGTCAACCACACTGGATACAAATGTGTTATATAGACTGTTCCTTCCTTAAAGATTGTTTATATATGTTTCTGGCTCTTTTGTAATTATCCCAGCTCTCCTTTGCATAATTGCATAACATCGCACTTTATCTTGCTTCAGTAATTGAGTAATTGAGCTGAGGGTATGTACACTTTCCTTATTACCTATGTGTCACACACACGCACCCTTGTGCCATACACACGTTACCTCAGCTTTTTCTATTTCGCACTCAAATCCGACTTCCTATCAAATGATATGAATGGAGCCCCTCGAAGTCAACACTAACTATTCCTCTTTTTAAAAATGTAACAAATTTGAATAAGCGGCTACTCTCCAAAACAAGGACACTCAAACCCGATACAAGACAAAACCTGCATTCTCCATCACCGGAAAAACCCCGGGACTACGGCCGAAAACCATTCAATCCCGAAATCCGCGACCAAGTCAAGCGCAGGCCCGATTCGAACGACGAAAAATCAAAACCAACAACACTCAATTGTCAATGAGACTGCAACAACTCCACAATCGTGACTAAGAATCACTAAACAATCAATCATGCAGTTTAATAGGAAGCTCCGTTACCGCTGCTAGTTTCGGAGGACGCTACCAGACTCCGGACCGAGCCAAAACCGAACAAGAACATGTTGAAGGAATGAACCTCTATCGATACCTAGGAACTACACGCCAGCAATTCCCTCGGCACCCCTTAGCACCTCTGGGACTGAAAGGAAGCTTTCAAAACTAAACCTATAAGACAAACATAAAAATCAATCCAACCACGGCAACGACCAGTGGAAGCCAGAAGATCCACCAGAACATGAAGTACTCACACAAAGAGCCGTCAAACATCAACCGAAACAAGTCCATACCTCCAATTCGGATCATTGTCCCGCTATACAGGTAAACGTCTGATGATTGGCCCAAATTTATATAATGACTTGACGCAATCAACATCACTGATTTCAATTTCGGGTTCCACCAAAAGATGCGCAATCTCCAAAATTTAATTATCTCGTTTTCGAATACATTCTCGAGGTTAAGTGAAAGAGATATTTGATGTAGTATATAGACAAAACCAAATGGCTGATTTAAGACACCAAGACAAAATCGATTTCATTAGTGATTTCAAAAGTATTTGAGATTTTATCTTAACAAACTCTACATCCCCTTCTGAAATCGAAGTATTTTACAACTGCGCCGAAGCTGACATTGTACAGATTATTAATGATACCCGTTGTCATGTATGAATGTAAGGATGCAATCCTGACGGATGAGTATGAGATATGGCTACTTAAATCCAAGAGAAGAATCATATACGAATGATATATGATCCAAAACACGACATTGATGGCACATACTGAAATCTTCTCGATAAAGCTAAAAGAATTCCTAATATTTGGGCATAAAATCAAAAGACCGCGAGTACTCTGGCTTGGTCAAGCTCTGCGTCCCGATCCCGGAGCTAATGGTTCAGCAAACTATAAAAGGTGTTGAAGTAGTCCCTATCGGAGACAACGACTCAACAGGGTATAGAAATCTTCTGGTTATTAACAGTTAATGGTTGGGCTGGCTCGTGACCGAAATCGATCAAGTTAGATTTTTGCCACGGTACCATAGGCGAGGCGTGAACTTCAAAGTAGAGGAAGCAGAATATTTGTGTTAGTAAAATTGAATATTAATTATCTTGGGATTTAGAATAAAAAGTCAAATTATCAGACTTAAAATTTGAAAACTAGAAAAATTAAGTCAAGCCTGATTTTGTTTATAAGATTTATTTAAAATTAAATTCAATTCGGCGATTCTTTTTTTTAATTCATTACAAACTAATGTAAAGAAATCTGAGACAATAGTTCTTTTCAGTAGAAATAAGCGTTCAATAAACGAAAGAAAGCCGTTCATCTCAAATAGTACTGCTTAAATAAGTTGTAATTCTACATAAAGCTGAAAAACTTCTTTTGGATGATACTCTGGTGGACGGAATCGTTAAGAATAGTCCACGTAAGGTAGAATCTTCATTAAATGTACTTATTAAGTTGTTACCTTTAAGAAATTCTAACATCTCTAAAATTGATTTGTCCAAAAAGTTCTCATCGCTATACAAAACCATTAATTCGTTTCTCAATTTTGGAAAATCGAACCGTTTGCCATACAAAATTAAATTTAAAATATCGTAAAAATGTCCAAAATCCGCAACTTAAATTAAAGATATGACCATCTCAATCGAGGGAATTGTTCAAAATATCTTGAAGCAGTTCAGTTATTTGTTGCTTTTACTAAACAACAAAGCTGAGAAGTCGGGCATTTTACTGCCAACTATAGTAGGAGCAAAAGCTGAAATTCATTTTTTGATAATAAAATCCAAAGCACCCAAAAGTTTCGATAACATTTTAAAAAAAACTGCTGATCTCAGATAGAGCTGCAAAAAACGATTTGTATTTTCATATTTAATGAATATTGCGATAAAACCAAATTAAACCTATGAGCGCTACAATGTTTTGTAATAAATTTGTCTAACTCGAACTTGTAAGTTAATTTCATAATAATAACTTATTATATTCACACCATTATTACCTAAATAATTCAATAACCCGATCACTTGTCGCTCCACGAGAACATGAGAAGATCATATGTGCAAAATTGAAAACAAATCATTTATTTCAATATTTCCTTAATAAGCTGTTTATTTGCAGCGTATTCTGAGAGTAACAAGTGAGAGTAGAAACAAATCTATGGATAGATAAAACACATACACATCGATAATTATTTTTGGTAATAAGCGAAATAAGGTGAAGCTAAAATAAAAGCAGCTTCCACCAGAGAGAAAATTTTTTTATTCTGTTGTGTTGTGCTCGATATTCGTAGATATGAGAGATATTTGTACATATTTGTTTTTATTTTGGTTCTATGTATGCACTATGAATGAGTATGAAATATGAAGGTGGATGATGTGTAGAAATTAATATGAGAATTCAAAGTAGGAAACAAAAAAATACAAAATATTTTTAAAGTTGGTTTCATTACACGAGATATCTATATGTCCAGACCTGTAAGACATAAAAGTGTATCGTCTGAAAAAAAAAATTTAATCGAAATAAATAAAATAAGGAATTTTATTTAAACAATAGACATTTTTGAAAGGGATGCAGTGCTTCCCTAGCTTCTATGGACGCTTCGCCCCTGCACGGTACGTTTAATATGTAGACATCAACTGGTCAGCACAGCACTAAAACTGTCAAATGTTTTGATCACAAACTGGTTTAGATCAAGTTATTCAGTATTCTCAGGATAAATCATGTATTACAACATATTAATGCTGGAGGCAGTGATCCTAGATGCGGACATGCCAAAAAATCCCATCTAAATCAACATTCTTTAAGCCAATCTTACCAAATCTCATAATTAATAATGTATAAATTTCTGGACATGGATGACGTCATAAGTACATAACTTGGTTAAATTATATAATGTTACAACCAAATAATTGTGTCAAAATGTCATATCATAACAACACTGTTATCTAATTATTTCCATAAACACAAACTATTGTTGGACGATATAAAAATTTTTGAATTGCAGCCAATATCGCTGTTCAACACATCATCTCATATACTCAACAGAGTTATATGGTTTTCTCTATACCAGAACCAAATTCGAAAGACAAATCAATTAGCATCGTGTGTATTATGAGCTGACAAGCGGAAAATTGATAATTTTTGTTGGTAGTATTCCCGCAACGATTTCGTTATGTTGCCAATTTATTAAATATTAAAATCGGATTATAACATATTTTATGTTGTTTAACATATACCTAATTTTTCCTATTACATATTTAATGATTCTATGTATTTATGTACATACTCGTGTGTTACATCCATATAACCATAACCGAAAAACGTTGTTACAGATTATTATTTTCCTATTAAGCATTAAAAAAAAAAAAAACCAAATCATTTCCGATTTTGCCTGTACGTTCGACATATAATACATACATACATAGACTACATAAATATTATGATTTTTTAATTAATTGCTCAAATATGGTATGCCTCCCATCTCACTAACTATTTAGATTAGACTAAACAAAATCTAGAACCGATAAAGTTACAATCATTATTCGTAGAGAGATCTGAATTTACAATCCCCTCACATCCTATAAACACGAGCTTATATTATCTATAGTTATTAGATTTGGTTTTATAGTTCTTAATAAATATTTCACATAACAGGAAATATAATATGAAAAGCTGTGTGAGTGGGTGTCGTGGGTAGAGAGTCGAGGGTATAGTGGAAAATGTATATAAGGCGATGCTCATTTTCGTTTTTGATGCTTTGTTTAGGGAAATCCGATATATACATAATTAATATGTTGGATTAATTTCCTCCACTCTTACATATACTCCACAACCATTAAAGATTGACCGTTGATGTTTCGCTTTATGTGTGGATGATAAGAGGGTGTTATTTTAAATAAGCTTTGTTATATATTTGATAATTTTCAAGAGTTTTGAACAGATTTACTGTTCGTCTGTAACGCTTAATTAAGGTCAAAATGACCACATCAGAAAGTTTGACAAAAAGCTCGTCAACATTATGCATTAAAACATATGCATAGCCTTACGTGATCGTGAATATTGGTCAATTATGTAACCTGAAAAACCTCAAATATTATAAGCTTTTTTGGCATTTTATTGTGAATCTCATAGAATAGAGTTTTTCTTGCAAATTGTTTGTGATAACGCCACAGTATTTATTTAACGATCAAATTTTACACTTGAAGCGATTGTTGTTGTCAATCTGACGAGGTGGTTGTTGTTGTCAATATATAATTAATTTATAGATTAATAAATAAACTTCGAATTGATAAGATTTATTGTTTGTTTATCATGTAAAATACTATTGTACAGTAACACCACATCATCAAGTTGGATAAAAAGCTCTCGAAAGCTCATCTACACTTTATATTAAAAAAATGGATGACCTTTAGAGATTTCAAATATTGATCAATAATGTAACCTGAAAGCTTAGTATTTGAGTTTTTATGGTATTTTTCTTTCAATTTCATAAAATAAGTTTGTTGTTGCAAATCTGTTTTGATAACGCTGAATTATTGTTTATAGTGCAAAAGTTTCCGCTGATAAATTGCACTATAAACGATGGTTGCTGTCAATATAATCAGACAGTTGTTGTCAAACATGAATTAATTTTTTTGCACAGTAACATCACATAAAAAAATTACCAAAAGCTCCCGGCCTTATATTTTACCAAAAGCTTAATATTTTAGCTTTTATGGCATTTTATTTTGAATTTCATAAACAAAGTTTGATCTTGCAATTCTGTTTCGATTACATTACAGTATTTGTTTAGGGATCACAGTTTAAACTAGAAACGATTGTTGTTGTCAATCTGGTGAGATAGTTGTTGTTGTAAATTAATAATTTATGAAATAATAAATGTACTTCGAATTGATAACATGTATTGTCTGATTGTAATGTAAAAATTATTGTACAGTAACATTTATTAATTATTGTACAGCAACTTAAGTGATCAACAATGTAACCTGAAAGCTTAATATTTGAGCTTTTATAGCATATTATTTTGGATCTCATGAGATAAAAGTGAGTTCTTGTAAGTCGGTTTAGGTAACGATTAAATTTTTCACTTGAAGTGATGGTTTAGCGAGATGGTTTTGTTGTCAGTAAATATTCAGTCAGTCAGTAAATTATTTGTTTGTAATGAAAAAACTACTGTACTAAAAGTTTACATCAGAAAAGCTGACAAAAAGCTCTCGAAAGCTCATCCATACTATAATAATATTAAATGAAATGTATTACAAATTGATTGCAAATATTGACCAATCCTTAAACGTGAAAGCTTAGTATTTGAGCTTTTATGGCATTTTACTTTCAATCTAAAGGTCTCGTAAATTAAGTTTGTTCTTGCCAATCGAATACGCTGCAGAATTTGTTAAACGATCAAATTTCACAATAAAAACGTTTGTCGTTGTCAATACGACGAAATAGTTGTTGTTGTCAATAATTAACTAGTTTATGGATTAATAAACGATCTTCGAATTGATAGGATTTATTGTCCCTTTGTTGTGTCAAAACTGTTATATTATAATATAATATCAGGCATTTTAGAAAAATCCTTCTGGAAGCTTTTCAATATCACTTAGGGAACAGTATAACCTGAAACCCGAACTATAACCTGAAAGCTTAGTATTTAAGCTTTTTTATCATTTTATTTTAAATTGAAATTAGTTTGTTTTGCAAGACGGTTGCGATTACGCTAAAGTATTTGTTTAGGATTAAGTTTTGCACTCGATAGGATTGTTGTTGTGAATAGGACGGGATTTTTGTTGTTGTCAAAAAAATAATAAGTTTATGGATCAATGAATAAACTTCGAATAGATAAGATTTATAGTATTTTTGTAATACAAAAATGATTGTACAATAAGATCACATCAGAAAGTTTGACAAAAAGCTTTTAAAAGCTCATTAATATTGTATATTAAAGGAAATGTATAACCCTAGTGATCTCGAATATTGATCAATATGTAACGTTAAAGCTTAATATATGAGCTTTTAAAGCATAATATTTTGAGACTAATAAATTAGAATAGTTATGGTTAACTGGTTTCAATTTCACTACAGCATTTGTTTAACGAACAAGTTGTTGTTGTTGTCAAATTAGTTACTTTTAAACTAGAGAATGGAAAAATTGAAAGTCGGTTTAAAGATTAAAAGATGGATTTAACTTTTTTGAATGACGTCACATAAAGATTTTCACAAAAAAGCTCACTCAAAGCTCATCAAAATTTAAATGTGGAAGGTGCGCTACGATACGTTTTTGGTATATATTGAGTTGATTCTATAAAAAGTGAGGATCTGAAAGAAAGAAATGTGGATGGATGGTGGAATATTGGAAAGCGAACAATAGATTTAGTGGGAATAAGAGTAGTGTGAGCAAATCTAAATGGGATACTCACGTAAGTGTGATCGATACGATAAGAAAAGCACTAATCTCCTCAAAAATTGGATATGGAATTTGTATGTATGGAAATGGTTGAAAACGAATGTTCTCCCAGAAATGAAAGTAAGTAGAGAAAGTGTGTGTGTCTGAAATGAACGAGTCGCCTCTTAATCATTACAAGGAAAAATGAGTACTTCTTCTTTGAGAACTATATTCTATAAGGGACTCACAGTAGATGTGTACTTGTGCAAAAAAATCAAGAGAATCAAGCATAACCATATATAAATTTTAAGGAATACTTATAGAAACTTCGCTGGTCAGATAGTGACAATTCAAATTCTCAATCCACTGTCCATTTTATCCTTGCAACTTCAAACTTTTACCAATACTTGGAGCAAAAAGCATTTGGTAGTACTTAATTGCTTTGACTGAGTCACTTTAGACTAATGTTTAACAATTAAAGTTGAGGTATCTATTTTTTATGGGTATAAAGCTGATTCTTGTATGCGACATAATTTAAATTCCTTCATTGGCCACATCGACCGCTTTAAACTTGTAAATTTAAAATTCAACAACCACAATCACAAAATCACCTTACAAATCGTCTTAAGGCCCACAAATCTTTACCACTTTACTATATCTAAACAGTTGACTTATCACTTAATAATTTAAGTCCATGACAATCATTAAGCTTAACTGATTTCTATTTAAATAATTTAAATTTTCCATGTCTCGATTGTCTTCTGTTCCGCATTTTATATGATTTTTGTTCTCGATTTTTGTAACACACAGACACACATCGAGATAAACTTGATATTCATGACAAATGCCAGCGCTACAATCATTTAACACTAATTTTTTATTGTGACTATACTACTTCTCATTTACCACCACACCAGTAGTAGACGAGAGGCGACGGAAAACTAAAATAAAATTAATATTAAATAAAAAAAACCAGGAAGTACAAGACACCCCATCCCACCTTCCTCCTCAAAATAAAACCAACGACGAAAATAACTTTTATTTTAAATTTGTCGTTCGAAATATATACATTTTTGGAGGGGCGAACACAAGCAACAAATGTTATTTTTTTTTCTAGGTTAGGATTTGCTGTGTCGTGTTTTTGTGCTGTGTTGCTTTTCAATTTAGTCAGGAAAATAGATAAAGCTTTTGTCTTTCTCAATCTTGTAAATCCATTATAAACGATATAATAATTTTCTTATATATTTGCTCTGTGTGTGTGTGTGTGTGTGCGACGTTCTATATCTTGTTTATAACGTCGTGTGCGTCGTCGTCTGTTGATATCTTTCTTGTGTTCGTATATACAGTGAAAATGGAAAATCATTTTATTTTACGTTCGTTTTTCCGTTGCCGTTTTTTGCCTATTGTAGATAAAAACGCGGGAATGGGTGGAAAAATTGTGTAACAAGTGGTTGGATTTTCTATTTGGATATATACAGAACGAAGGAAAAACGCGAAATTAATATACACAAGTATATATATATAGGGTGGATGGTTTTTTTTGTGTGGGGGGTGGGTGGTAAAGTGTAGGAATATAATATATTTCGTGATCACATATTTAGATATCATCGAAAAAATGAAATATTGAATTTGGTGAAAGATTTTTTATTTGCTTAAAAATGTTGTCAAGTGATAAAAATCTTCATAAGTGGTTTTTGAATTATTCCATGTCTACATGTATTCGAGTATGCGTATATACAGCATACAGGTTTTTGGGTTGGCTGAAAGCATATATATATAGACGTTAAAACAAAGCTTTTTAATAGCACAAAAGAGCCACTAAATAATGTCATAACTATTCACCTACCTGTATATACATAGACAATATTTATCTCATGCATAATTCATGCAGAAAATTGAATAATTTTTCCCAGTTTTGTACCACGTCGTATTCAATAGAGGATGATTATCGTTCGAGTAGTTTCATTCATTCTTATAATTAAGAGACTTTAGAATGGAATTCTTTCTGGATTATCTTATGCAAATTATGTATTCCTTTTGAATATTTAACTTCATATGTAGATGTATGTACTCAACCGCAAGTCATTAGACGCTATTCAATATTATGTTCATCAGGTGTTTAGGTTTATCATCGTTTTGTGTGTCTTAATCGTATTTCATTGCCGTTAGATAGTTTATCAACCGCAGGGCACATTTTTATATTGAATACAGAAGAATTCGCCTTATACCTGAATTTACAGTTTATATTCAGGTAAGATTCCATCTTCAGACCCAACTGTCTGAGCCATTCATGCATATTCAAATCTTGAATTCCAAAACTGCTCAATTGTGGCCTATATTTTACTACTCGGGCCAGTGACACGGTTTTTGAAATTGGGGAGAATATAAAACGGTCTAGACGAAGTATACCTTTCAGTTGAGAAGCTTCAAAAGAGAAAGGCGAAGAAAAGACTAGATGGTTTACGATTAAGGTTATAACCAAAAATCGGATTAGCAGCTCACTTTCTGGACTAAAAAATAGCTAAATCCTAGAACAACTTCCACGATTATTCAAGTGAAGAAGAATCTGGAGTCCCGTGAGTAGAATTTGCACCTCTTGTTAGGTCAGTCTATATTAGCCTAAAGGTAATCACTTTTTCCCAGGCCTCCCCAGAAAAGTTTTTATGAGATTTTTCCTAACCTAGTTAAAATCTATAATTTCAAACTAAACCTTTAATATTTTAAACCATGGCATTATGCAAATAAAATGTACCTGGAAAAAGAGAAAAAAAATTAGAACAGAACTTTTAGAGTCGGGGGAAAGTTTATTCCTACTTTTTAATTGAGGAAAGCCTCCAGTAGAAATCCACTTGTAACTAAGCGGGATTAAGTTCAAACTTACATCCAACTGGTACACATATTGAAATCTGTTAAATCGTTAGTGGCATCTACAGCGCCACATGGTTTCACTATTCCAAATCTTTGGAGGAACGTTATCTCAATCTTTGTATCTTGTTTACAGCCGCAACAACAAAAAAACGTCACAACTTCAGGTTTGATGCAAACATTTGCCTATCATAAAATCCTAAAGGAGTCTCAGGCATACCGTTCCGGTCAACCCAGATCGGGAACGTTATGGAGCATGAAAAGTCCGTCGTATGGTAAAAAGAAGACCCAAAAACAGAATCTGGAAAGGGATAGAATGAATATGACCTTTAAAAATTGTTTAACACTTGTGCCACCAAATTTCAAGCAAAAATAAACTTTATAGAGCTCTGGGTGCTACTGAAGTCTTAAATATGGTACAAGGATTCTATTGGACAGCAATGTGCCTCTAAAGGCCATTAGATTCCATATACTATTACGTCGCTTCCATACTCTAAAATAGTTATCTAAATACAATTAAACAACTGACAACCGCAAACACTAGGCAACGGGAATTAAAGCTGCTGATGGATTGTTCACAAAGGTGTTGGACCAGACAAGATGTAATCTGTAGAGCTGTGAACTATGAATTTCGTCGTGTAATACAAATGTATCCCATGAGGTTCGAGCTACTAAACCTAGAGAGAAACAATTCATTGTGTTTGCCCCAGAAAGCTTACCTATCGAAACACAGTCGTCTTATATGTCTATTCAACGGTCAAATCTTGGGTTTCCCTTACACTTTTAATCACTAACCCAAACATATATATATATATATATATATATATATATATATATATATATATATATATATATATATATATATATATATATATATATATTCCAACTGGTAATACATATTTTTAATTCAGTCTCAACAACATAAAAAAAAAACTGTAAAACTGCAATGTTTCATTCGATTTCTTATCGTCTAAGAAATTATAGGTCCAGACAAAACACATAAAAATTTTCTTAGCCACCGCATATACAACCAAATACACTGAAGACATATTACAACCCAAGTACTAATATTGTGACTTTTTATTTACCGTTAAACTACTTGTCTTCTTTTTATATGTTCGTTTTGTTCTGTCGTTTCTTTATATCATTTGATGCCAACAAATAGAACATGAAACATCGTTAAGATAAAAATAAAATAAGAAGAAGTCATCATCTCTCATTTTTATATATAAGACACTTTGACAAATGTTACATAACATTTTTATTGTTCTAGTTTCATATATGTAGACACACACACACACACACATTTACAGAGACAGAATAAATATGAAAAAACGACATTGGAAAATGGTTTATTGGATATTTATCTGTGTATGTGTGGTCTTTCCCATCGTTTTTCAATTTTCCAAGAAATCAAATTAAAAGTCGAGTATAAAACGAAATGATCAACTATGTATCATTGATGATTTATTAATTTTCCACTCAATGTTTTCCTTTCATCTCTGTTTACATTCTGCTTGAATAGGAAAATCGTGGAAATTAAATAAAAAATTTTCTTTAGTTGGATTGGTTATGTAAACTCGGACATATGTCTTGTGTGCTTAAACAATATAGTTTGGGGTTGTGGTAAATGATAGAACCGATTGCTACATGATTAAGCGGTCTTCATCAAAATCCTTTCACCTTTTCTTATCACGGTGTGCAATTCGAGTAACCCTTTGGAATAATTGCCCAGAGAAACTCCTTTTGACGAAATCAGAACCCGTTCCTTGCGTGACGTTGATGTTACTACAATGATGACCGGTATAAATTGAGTATGACTCATGGAAGGGGACCTGTCTGACAAAGAAAGTTACCTAGAAATTTAATATGTAAATGTTTAATTAATAATAACGTAAATGGATGAGAGGATGGGAGAAGCATAGGATGCTTGATTGAGTAGAAGAGAGTCGCATGGGATAAACGGCCTCCGACCCAAATAATACCGTTTTGGTCGAGAAACATGGATTTCAGTCGAGAATTTTTGTTGAATTATTTGTCTCGGTTAAGTTGCTGATATTCCTCTATGAACGATTCTCGTTGAATCATCTTCACGATGGCAAATAGACCACGATCTCTTTCTTCACTGGATAATTTAGGTTGAAGCTGTTTCTTCTGCTTTGATACCCGCGCATTGTCAGCAAATCGTAGCATAAAGCTTATCACGTTACATAATGATCGATAATTATGTTTGTATTTAATTGTATTGTACATGTCGTTAAAGTCTGAAGTAATGACATCATGTGTAGCCGGACAAGACTTTGTGATTTTGAGCAGCTCCCCTTTTCCGTGGAAATGTGGCGTTAGTTTTGACCACAAGCTTTCATTATAAACTAAGAACTCAGGGCCATTGAACCAGAAAGAAGAAGTTGATAACGCTGATGGTTGCAAACCTCTCGATATTAAGTCAACTGGGTTTTCATTTGATGAAATGAAGTACCAATAAGCTGTTTTACTGGATAGTTGTATATTGGAAATACGGTTTGCCACAAATGTTTTTAAATGAGACGACTCAGCATCTATCCAATAAAGCACGATCGTGGAGTCTGTCCAATAAAACACTGCTGGGTTGTGAATTTTCATAACCGGTATGACACGTTTCATTAAAGTGACCAGTAAATCCGCGGCACACAGCTAAAGCCTGGGAAGAGATATCTTCTTATTGGGGGTTATTTGACATTTTCAACACAATAAATTGCTTGATAACTTTCCATCACTGTCGTTGCAGCGGACATGTATCGATGCTCCATATGCTGATTCGCTCGCATCTGAGAATCCGTGAATTTGAACTTCAGAATGTTGCTTATATTGAAGAAATCGCGGTATCCGTACGTTGTTAAGTTCGGTAAGTCGTGATCTAAATGTCTGCCATTTTGTATTCAAACTTTGCGGCAACGCAGCGTCCCAATCAATTTTCATCTTCTATAGTTCTTGTATAAGTAGCTTTCCCATCGTTATTACGGGTCCTATATATCCCAGAGGATCAAATCCGTGCAACTTCTGAAATGATTGTTTTCTTTGTGATAGGCAAGGCTGGGTCAAATTTGTTACCCTAAATTGAAATTGATTAATTTGAGGAAGCCAATATAAACCAAGTATTTTCACGTAGTCTGAATCGTCGATACAAAATATGAACGATATTATCCTCAATTTTTTTTACTTCATCAATTGAACTACCGCCAGTAAGAATATCATCTACGTATATATCTTGAATAATTGCTTCAGATGCTTCGGTATATTTGTAGCAATAAATTTCAGCCAACACATTGAAATACTTTTTGGCCAAATATGAAGGTACTGCCATGCCATATGATACCGTTGTGAGTCGAAATATACTTAAGGGTTCCTCGATATACCTAACTAATTCTGTCTTTGTATTGTGTTTTCGAAAGCGCGTCATCATTTTTCTGTGAATAACGAGGAACTATATAGCCAACTCCAACCTTATCAATTTGTCATTTCTGTTTAGTAATTGTAAACTGAATCCATTTCAAAACACCTAAAGGCACCCAAAGGGAGATGAGTTGGCACTTTGTTATGAGTCATCCATAACGAATTATTAATTCGTCAACACTAAAGATTAATTGAAGACTAACCGTTAGTTATTTAGAATGTGTCAGAAATTGTATACTTAAGGAACTTATACTGCTTTCAAGACCAACTTTGGCGGTGATCAAAAAGCCGCTCACGTTCCATTGGGACAAGTAGTTATTGCAGGATAAACGCTCACTCTGGTTTTATGCAAAGCATCCTAAATAAAGAAGCAGCAAGCATCGAAAACGAACTTAAAAAGTGTATTCCCCATATTTACTAACACATCAATAAGTTGTGACGTCATTGAAAAAATAATAAAATCGCCCTACAATTCAAATTTATTACTAAAAATATTCGGACAGTGTATAGCAAAGAAAAATAATTTTTTTTATTTTTGTTTCTCTTTGCTGTCAAAAATTGTTTACAAAATTTTTATAGGTTATTTTATAGGGTAATTATAATAGAATGTATATATTATAATTAATAATTAATATTGTATCTAAATAAATGAATTTTAATAAAAAAACAATTCAAATACAATAATTCCCACTGTTAAAAATCGTAACGACTTTTATGATGCCATCTTGTATCGAGTATAACAATTGAAAGAAAATGAATTTTTTTTTAATAATTTTGGAAATATTCACTTTCATTAACATGTTTCGGTATTTTAATTGTGTACTTCGTATTATCGCATTTTGTTAATGCGTTAAAATATCAATAAATGCGATTTATATTATGAAAGTTATTAAGAGCCATCTCTCATCCAATATTTAAAGTATAAGTTTCTTTTTTGTATTTCATACGTCATTGATCTCGTTTTATATATTTTTATACGGCGTTTAAAACAAATTATAACATATACATGTAGAAAAATTGAATAAATCATACCATTTTTATTTTTATTATAACTATTAAAATAATTCGTATTTTCATTTGGTTTCCATATATGTTATATGAAAATGTTTGATTTAAATATTGATGTAAAAATAATTTTCGTTTTCAGTATTTTTCATTCATCAAAATTGAGCCAAAAATCTTCAATTTTACAATGGTTCTTATGGAGTGTTTGTATGAAAACCTAGACGCCATAAATAAGCTCGATAAATTTAAAGGGTCAAGCATTGCTGCTTGTATATTTAGGATGCTTTGTTTTATGCAACATGCTGCACTCCTCCAATGATGTGCCAATCACCATTCCATCACAAGATATGATTCCGAGCCTCCATTACTTGACTTAAGAAAATCGTAGTATATGCCAGATGATGTGGTACTCGGTGATACGGTTTAACAGTTCTAATGAACACTTCTAAATATTTACATTAAGCAAACAAAATATAACTAACCCTTAAATTACAATTTATACTATGGCAACAAATACTCCAGCTCGTCGCTTATGTATCTTGTAAATTTGAATCACTTGGCGTCGTAATACCGTCAATATGTAGGACCGAGGTAGACGGACACCCAGAACAAGTGAGAAAGAAACTATAGATGTTCGTAAACAAGTGCTCCGCCATAACTAACATTGAACTGCATAGACAAATATATCAGTCAGGCATAGTGTTCGAAATAACGAAACGAAAGTCTAGAACTAGAATATACAAGTGACAAGGTCCAACCTAGCAGACGCCCTACGCTCATTAAATTAAGATATTGAAGAAATTATATGTCCCTTTGTTTGAACTTGAAGTTATCAAGAATTTTAAATTTTCCTTGGCCTAAGAGTATAGATTGCCACTTAAGATGGAATGGTCATCTCAACAGTGTGATCACATAAAATTTACAGACTTAACAATGTTTGTCCTAGTGGCATAGCCTATAGGGAAACTCTATCATCTTACTAGATCGAGTATATCAACCTGATGGCCTTAATCCATTGCTTGAGTTTCGTTTAGTTCTTTGTCGACCTTACTACTGCCAATTGTGTTAATCCCTAACCAACCAATTATTTTATAGAATTCTCAAATGACGTTTGATTATAAAGTGTTTTCCAATAAGAGGTTTCATTTTGATATTTAAAACAAAACGAGGAAGGTATGCCATTAACATTTGAAAATGATATGAGCCATATGGCCGTTACGGCTACGCTTGCGGCTCCATATCCTTCTCATGAAATTTTCCATGAGCAATTTGCACAGTTGCGGCTATATGTCCTCGATAACATCACAAATTCCTTCTTTAAGGTCTTGAATCGACTGTGGAGCATTGACATAGACCTTATCGGTCACGTGAATCAGAAGATCTCGATGGCCAATTGTCATCAACTCTTCGCAAAATAACACGGTCAAGAAATTTTTTTTCAACCCTAAAACCACACCAAACAGTGGATCTAGAGACTTTTCAACAATCATTCTTGGCTTTTCTGAGCCCCAAATGCAACAATTCTGTGTAGTAACGAAGCCTTTGAGATGAAAACCGGTCTCATCACCAAAGATGATTTTTCGGAAAAATCCAGATCATTTTGATGTCTTTAAAGGACCCAATCAACGAAGATACGTCGTTTATGGTGATCAAACGGATTAAGTTCTTGTGTTAACAGAATTTTAAAAGCCTTTCTGCAAAATGAGATAGCGACAAACCTCGGGTTGCTTTAACCCTACCGGCTATACAGCAGTCATTTTTCACAGAGATTCGGCCGAGAAGGTGCTTCATTTTGAGTAACGGCATAGTATTAACATGTCAAATGTCAAAAGATGACAACTGTCCAAATAGCAGGCTATATTCAAAATGAAGCCTCCCATTGCAAAACCTTTTATATTGCGGAGTGTGCGGTAATTTCAAAGTTAATTACAAGACCATACATCTTAATCATATATATGTACACCTAATTAGTTTTCTTCTACTTTAATTGTCTTAGAAAAATATAAAATTTTATCGTGTCTTCTTCTTCAGTTTTTACCTCTTCTAGTAAATCATACATACAGTTAAACCAAATTAAAATTGAAAAGTCACTGAAGATGAAAATCTTCTTTTTATTGTATATGTATGTTAAGATTATGTCTTCGTCTACTCTAAATGTAAAAAATAAGAAATGATACACCGAACCGAACGATGATCATGACGAAACATAATTTTAATGAAAAACATTTTCAGTTTTCTATTTTTTATAAATAAGAAAAATATTTTATTTTATTTTATTTTTAAACAATCAAATAAAAAACTCTTTTATTATTGTTGTATTGTGAACGAACGAGTTTTAGACTTTGTAGATAATACTAAGATTTTCATTATTTTCTTATAAAATTAATAAAAAAAAAAAAATTTTGTAGGAAATCTTAGAAATATCTTTTTAATGAAAGAATAATACTCGGCTTTTATTTATATAATTTTTTTTATTTTCTAATTTTGGGTTTTCCTTTAATGTTTTTTCCTTTTGTGTTTTATCATTTTATTTTAGACGAAATGATTTGGACAGAGAAAGGTGGATAAAATTTTTTCATCAAAATTACAAATGAATGGCATAAACCAAAAGATTTAATATTATTGATATGGAAAATTTTTTTTCCAGATTTGGGAAAAAACTTTTTTTTTTTATTTCTTCCCATTTTGTGTATATAGAGGCTCGGAAAATCTTTTATGTTGATGCAGCATAACATTATCAATTTTCCACCCTTATATAATTTTTTAATTCTATATTTTTGAATTTTTTTTGTTTGAAGTACGCGGAACAATATTTCAAATGCATGTGCATAAACAAACAAGCATTGAGGGTTGTTGGTGAGATAGTTTCAATACTTAAAGGGATTTGAACTTGTGTTCTTTGAAAGGGAACCACTGGTTTATTTTCAATACATATCTTACCTGAATGTCATCCTTCTGTCTAAATGTCACAAATGATACTGGTTTCTCCATGCCCTAAGTCAATCCTTAAGTTTACTCATTTGGGCTTGCAATTCGCTAACACGCTATTTTAGAATTTTTTGGGACACCCAAAATGTGGTATCATTTGCATAAATATTGAGTTGGTAATACCAGGATTCACATTCCCATTAATAACAATTTCTACTGTAAGAGTTAGTAAAGAGTTGTTCTTCTCATTTCCTTTGTATTTTGCTACATGATTCCCAAATATTTTCAAACATATTAGGCTTAACAACTCCAACGACCAAATAATGCAGTTTATTGTCGCGGGAAATATCAGTTTCAAATCCTGATAGAGAAGAGATGCAAAATTATAAGCCGGTAAAGTATTCTACGTAAATTGAACCTCCATTTGCCTGCAATGAAATTGGTCATATTGAAATTTGCTGGGCATGGAAATCTAATCCAGCGAGAGCATCTTCTTTTTCACTTATTCCCACATGAGTGTATACTATACCTCTATCACGTTTCAGATGTATGCTCGATACGCATCAAGATACAACGCATCAAGATACAACGGATGCTGTAATATTGATTTCTGTAATAAGAGTCTTTTTTGCCGAAGACCAAATAATTCTGTCCTTTAGTTAGAAATGTCTTGATAACTCTAAGTTTGGATCTCAGCAAAAAGTTAAGGTAGTGCATATCGCGTGTGTACTCTAAATCTCGGCTCTGGTATATGATAAGCTGAAATTGATTCTGAATTCGATGCCTTATCCAGCTGATTTTAACCATAAATTTTGAAAATATTATATTTGAATTGATCGTAAATGGTCTTTTTTTTCATGAATTCTACACTCCAACAGGGGGTCATAGTTGTGTTCATTCACACCACTGATCGTAATCAAGTGGTGAAAAATCCCTTTTGCTGCCCCTATCGGGATTTGAACCCGGTTCCTCCCACTCCAACTGCTGCAGTTTTAACCACTGCGCCACATGGGCGGTCAAATGAACTTAACCCAACCGAACTGGATCAAAAAGTCGTGATGCGTTAGAAGCGCAGGAAAACCGGGATGATTCTGGGCTGCGATGTTAACGCGCATCATACGATCTGGGGAAGTTCGGAAATCAATGAAAGGGGTGAGACCCTTTTCAATTATTTGTTGGAAACGAACCTGTATGTATGTAATATTGGGAGAGAACCCACTTTTATTATTAAAAATACAAAGGAAGTTCTGGATGTGACCTTCGCATCAGAGAATATTTTTCATATGATTGTAGAGTGGAAAGTAGGGAAGGAACATTCCTTCTCTGACCACCGTTATATAACCTTTAATATCAACATTTGCCCTGCTTCCCAGAAATCTCTTAGGAATCCTAGGAGAACAAACTGGAGTAGGTATAGTGAAGTCCTTAAGCGACTAATGCCGTCGGGGGTCCCAGAGCCCCCATTGAGGATATGGACCGCATGGTGGAATCCGTTTCACAAGCTTGTAACCAATCCTTAAGTGCTGCTTGCCCTGAGGTAAAACCCAGGGGGAAGCAGAAACCGGCCTGGTGGTCAAAATAATTGCGGGCCATAAAGAAGTCGTGCAGAACGGCGTTTAATAACGCCAAAAGGACTAGAGAATCTCAGGACTGGGACTCGTACAAGGAGACGCTGAGACTATATAGGAGAGAATTGAAGAAGGCACAAAGGAGCTCCTGGAGGCTATTCTGTGACAAAATGGAAGATGTCTCGGAAACTTCTCGTCTTCGGAAGATTCTCTTCACAAATCCAACAAACATAGGTTATTTAATTAAACCTGATGGTTCTTGGACCGATTCCAGGGAGGAATCCCTCAAGATTCTCATGGACACTCACTTCCCGGGTAGTTTAGACAACTCGATGGAACTGAGCGCGTCGGGAATAGCTTGTAGGTTGCGCGCACCGGATATCGTAAATAAAAAACGAATTCTGTGGGCCATAAAAGGGTTCAAGCCGTACAAATCGGCTGGACCGGATCAAATTATACCGGCAGAAATCCAGAACAACTCGGAAATAATCCTCCCGTGGTTGGAGGCGATCTTTAAGGGTTGTTTAAAGTTGGTCTGCATTCCTAGGCAATGGATGGAGGTCAGGGTGGTTTTTATTCCGAAAGCGGGAAAAGGATCGCATGGCTATCCAAAGGACCTAAGACCTATAAAATTATCATCCTTTCTGTTGAAAACCCTGGAAAGGCTAGTAGAAACACATATCAGTATGAATTTAAAGCAGGAGAAATGGTCAGCCTCTCAACATGCGTACTGTAACGGTAAGTCAGTAGATACGGCCCTACATGCCTTGGTACGCACAATTGAGAGATCATTTCACTCAAAGGAGTATTGTTTGGTAGCTTTTCTTGATATTGAGGGCGCCTTTAATAACGTTCAGATAGATGCAATCCTGAAAGGATTATCGTTCATGGAAGTAGAAACCTCCAATATCAAGTTGATCAGTCATATGCTTGGAAGCAGGACTGTAAACTCAGAGTTAGGCGAGTCAACTATAAGAAGACGAGTGGTAAGGGGAACCCCACAAGGGGGAGTCCTGTCTCCTCTTCTCTGGAACGTGGTGATTAATGGCCTACTTCTGGAGTTAGAGAGGTAGGGTATAGTAGTGGTCGCCTACGCTGATGACGTGGCGATCATGGTATCAGGTAAATTCTTACCGACTATTAAGGAAGTAATGCAGAACGCGTTTCTTATTATTACGAGATGGGCCAGTAAATGTGGATTGGAAATTAATCCATCTAAGACAGAGCTGGTACTCTTCACGAAAAAATATAAAATTCCTGTAGTTGACCCACCTACTGTAAATGGCACTAAACTGGCTTTTACTGATAAAGCGAGATTTCTGGGTGTAATCTTAGACAGTAAACTAAGCTGGAAGCCGAACATTTTGGAGAGAATCGGCAAAGCTACGACGGCGATGTATTCGTGTAGGAATGCAATAGGCAGACGTTGGGGTCTCAGACCGGAGCTGGTACACTGGCTCTACACGGCCGTAGCATGACCCGTTCTTATGTATGGAGTGAGTGTTTGGTGGCCAGCACTGGATAGAGTAACCTATAGGAAAAAGTTAGAGAAGGTGCAAAGGATGGCCTGTTTGCTAATAAGCGGGGCACTGAGAACAACACCTACTCAGGCCTTAGAGGTCATGTTACACCTTCTTCCAGTGGATATATATGGTAAACAGATGGCGGCTTACATAACCACTAGACTAACGGCCGTGTCTCAGTGGAAACACCTTCAGGCAGGTCACTTAACAATAATTGGTTCGCTAAAGAAGGAAATGGTGAACCTTGACTATATTACGCCAATATTATGCTTCGAAAAAGGTTTTCAAACCTTTATCCCTTCAAGAGAATTCTGGGGGAATACGCTTGCACTGGAAACCGAAGCTATACAATTCTACACGGACGGCTCGAAGCTAGATGGTAAGGTCGGAGCTGGGCTGTTCTGTGGAACATTAAATATAAGTACTTCCGTTCGTCTCCCTGACCACTGCAGCGTGTACCAGGCGGAAAAAATAGCGATTGAGGAAGCCTTGAACTGGTTGAGGCATAACGTGATATCCAAGAGGGATATCAAGATTTATGTGAACAGTCAGGCGGCTATCAAGTCGCCGGAAGCAGTGCTGTTGAAGTCTAGGGTGGCATTAGGTTGCCACTCGTCTCTTAACGAGATGAGTGAGCATTTCAATATTCAGATTATCTGGGTCCCCGGCCACTCTGACGTCAAGGGTAACTGCAGGGCAGACGAACTAGCTAGGCAAGGTACAACTCTTCAACTGAAGCCTGAAAGGGCCAATGTGGGGAGGCCTACAGCGGAGCTTAGACTGGCTCTGAGGAAAAGGGCGGAAGCTTCAGCACAGGAGAGGTGGTCTAACACCCTCACATGCGAGAGAGCGAGACAAATGTGGCCAAGGTTGGATCTGAATCGCTCCAGGACCTTAACCTCTCTGGAGAGGAGAGATCTAGGAAAAATAGTAGGAATATTAACGGGACACTGCCTTTTCGGGGAGCATGCGAGAAGGCTGGGTCTACAAACAAATGACTTCTGTAGAAGCTGCATGGACGAAGAGGAGGAAGAGACGCTTGTTCACTTCCTGTGCTCTTGTCCTGCACTGGCACTAAGAAGACATTTACACTTGGGTAGGTATGTAATGCACAACCTTTCAGATCTTGCAGATATTACGGTGCGGGACATTTTACGCTACATTAGTAGCTCAGGATGGTTACAATAGAGTGTTAGGGGTATTAGGGAACTAAGATCCTGTGGTATCACAATGGACCGGCAACGTTCTAAGTGTGCGTCAGCAGCTACTCTAACCTAACGTAACCTAGAAAACACGTT
This sequence comes from Tipula lateralis, assembly GCA_963932295.1. Taxonomy (NCBI): domain Eukaryota; kingdom Metazoa; phylum Arthropoda; class Insecta; order Diptera; family Tipulidae; genus Tipula; species Tipula lateralis. Next base: position 29,980,215 of record OZ010736.1, on the reverse strand, counting down.
ATGGTTATTGTGTTCGTGTTCCCCGTCACTGACTCCATCGCCACATTCGGGAATTTCGCCACATTCGGGAATTTCGCCACATTCGATAGTAAACCTACACTAAATGATTATTTCCTTTATCATTGGTTCTCATCTAACACATAGTGGTCTATACCAAAGGAATATCGACTTTCACTTTACTTTGAAAATACTCGCCTGGTAGTATTAAATAATCGTTCCAATGGTGTAAGTGTTCCCCACATCGTATCATATAACATAAGTGATGTTATTTTTGGTAAAATGACTTACCAATCGTTAGAACAGTTGCAGTTGGAACTCGTAAGAGACGCTTTTCCACCGTTCGACATTCCCATGAGCTTTTTGTTTCCTGATCATGACTTTGTTTCTGTAGCTATAAAAATATCTTATGCTGCAATGTTTTGGCCTGATCAACATTATCCTGGATCAACCTCTTTGTATACCTGATGTCCAAATATTTTTCCAAGCTCTTTGATAGTTTGTTCTCGATATCGCATAATATATTTAACTTAGTTCACTGATTCACTTTGGAGGTATCCCTTTAAGTACTGAAACTTTTCAACGTCATTCAATTTAAAGGTTGCCATGTCCCAGAGCATTGATTCATTGAGTTTGTAAAACTGTGCAGATTGTACCATGATCTGTAAAACTTCGCCGATTTGTATATATTCTCTACTTGGTTTACTCATTATTTTCACCTGGTCTGAAGGGGTTTATATAAGCAAAGTGAGTTCATTAGTAGGAGATTGCTACACCGTTCTTACTTACTAGCATCAGGGTTTGTTACTGCCTCTTTGCCAATCTCTCGTTACTAAAGCAACCCTCAATATCTCGCCCTCGACCGATTTCAATGTACATTAAGTTGTAGCAATTGAGTATTGACTTTTTAACCCTGACTGTATCAAATACACACACACACATAACCCAATTACAACCGACTTCACCTTTAATGTTATAAAATTTCAACTTTATAATATTTCCGATGCTGCTCACATGTTAACCGTATAATTTTTGTACAGACATTAAAATGCAAATTATTGCTACCTTGCAATTTAACATTATGCTTCAAAGCTTTTGTTGTGTAATTAATCCAAGTTTTTTCATAACTTCTTTGTATATGTGAAACAATTTGGATCTTAATCTTATTTCTATATACTTACGTCTCGCGCATACATAATGAAAGGAAATTTTATTCGGATATCAAAAATTACAATAAATGAAAATTATGATATACATTTTCCAATTTTCCAATTTTCCTTTAATGTTTTGCTTTAAGTTGGTAAAATGTGTGTTCGCTTAAAAAACTATAATTTATAAATTTAGAGTGTGAACGAACTATGTACATAGTGTTATAAGAAGTAGTTGGTGCTTAACGATATGAGTAGAACAGGTTCGTGTATAAAATTCAATTTATTTTTAATGAATCGTTTAAAATTAGCATATTGGTTTGATGAGTGATGTTTGAGCTTTTATAAAGCTTTTATTTAATATACGTTGAAATGGTATAGCATTTCTTTGTCCTGAATGTGGGTGGTCTTGTTTCATAACTCTTCGTTCACCGGATATGCAAGGCACTTAATTTGGTTAATGGCTATATTATATGTGCCATGATGTTAATGACCACAATCATCTTGCAGTGTTGTAGAGTTGAACGATACTGAATACAAATTCGGAAATATTTTTATTTCACATTTCACTTGTTTGTTTGGGATGTACTGCCTGGAGCTATACAAGGACCTTGAAAAGACCACACCAAAGTAAAAGCTTGTGTTATATATCTTGCGAGTGTTTTACTTAAGCTTTGGAAATCGATGAAGGCACTAATTATTTTAATCCCTTAACGGCGATCTGCGTATAGATAATATCTTCCACTATTTATATAACGAAATGAAAATTAGTCGAGTTAGTTTGCACTTTGGTTAAGATTGTATCTCTAAATTAGAACGAGTCAAAGTAAAAAACAACTCGGACACACAATGTGTGATCTAAAGGGGCCAGGGGAGTGCGTGCTCACAGGTTGTATTTAAAAACATTCGATCGATAAATGTGATAATTTTGGAAAACTGAATATATACAGGTCCGTAGTTTGAGACATAATTGGGCGGTTTAATTAGAAATGTATGATATGAGAGACAATCCATAGCAATTAACACTATTAAGTGCATCTGAACAAAATATATCAGAATGCCAAGTAGTTAACTTACCACCCAACGCTATCTTACCTAAATATAGTTTTCGATTGAAAATTGGTGAGCAATCGTCACGACCAAAACGAGTGATTTGTGATTTCGGGGATTCAAATCCGGCCGATCAACAGCCACACTTTTCCGGTTACTTTTCACTCCAAATTAACTAAATAGCTCTGGTTAAAATGTTTCTTATTGATGACTTGTGTCCAGTTGTACTACAAACCTGTCTCTTAGAACTAACCTGTATAATTGGTTGTGCCACGATTCCCGGCAATTCAAATAAATTGATTCAAATAAATTGAGTGAGCATTAAACGAATCAAACTGAGGCGTTTGTTTATTATAAAATAAAACCAGTGCCAACTTTAACTCCAGTGCAAACAAACATGACTTCAGAAAGCTCTCGATGATGTGTAGCTTTGACCCAAAGCAATTGTGAACCTTTGTAGTTCTGAACGACGTTATCTTATCATCAATCATCAGCTATCAATCACCAATGCCAACTTTCTGAACAGTACATAAAGCTACTCATTGATACTTCTGATTAAGTCATCCATGGATTAAATAAAGGCATCTTAGAGGTGGTAAGGAATAGACCTAGTAAGCTAATCGAAGTCAATTTTATAGAATTCTCAAGTTATACTCAAGTCACTACTTTAATTCTAACGTGCACTAATCAGGCGCGGGTCCTTAAGCCAGATCGAATAAATTTATTAATTGAAAAACATGGACACTGGTCATTATTCAAACACCTTAGAGCAACATCTAAACATAAAGGGTGCGCGAAAATGACAACGATCGTTTGGTTAGCAGTTCACCAAAAAATACAAAGAACGCTATTTCCCTGCAATCAACTCTCCATTTTCTCCTGATCTTCGTCTGATGATGATCAGCATTTTTTCATTCCTAGTGGCGATCAAACTCGTTCATCATTTATCGTCATGAAAATAATCAAATCAGATAGTTGAAACGATAAACTCATAACCTGACAGTAATCCATATGATCAACCATTCGATCTTCTTGCATATCGATACCTCCCTCGTTTTGTCCAATCTCATATAGTACTTCAAATAGTTTCATTTCACCACAACCAAGACTAAAGAGTCTCCAATTTGCAAAAACAGTCTTCCAAGATTCTCAAATTGTGCATGAATTCATCTTTAGCCATACGAAGCGATGGAGCAGTTCCATCATCTCACGCAGCAACATAACTTCAGTTTACGTAAAAACAGAAAATCAAATTGCTTTCACCTTTAGTTCACCTTTAGTTCACTTATAATGATACTCAATTTGAATGGTTCGAACAGTTAATTTCAAATTAAACAGTAATAAAGTTTAGAACTTGTTAGCGTATATGTTCTTAGATTCATATCATAAGATACAAGAAGACCGATCTCAGCCATCGTGCTTTAACCTAAAAGATCTACATAGTACTTGGAAATTTGTGGGCAAAACATGTGAATCCTTTTCTCAACAAATCTGCAGTCATTCACTAGAGTATGCCAACCCATCATTTTTAACCTCACATCCAATAACCATACACCTTAAATCTCGACCAACTTAGTACAAAGTATACCAGCGTTCAGATTGTGCCTTCCGGGGCTTACTACCCCAGGGACTTCTTAACTTGGTGGTAGGAAGCTTTTTGGCTCTATCTAGTTACAACTTAAAGCTCGACCAACTTAGAACAAAGTTATGGGATACCAGGGTTCAGTAATTAAGTTCGACAAGTCATAAGCCAGCGTACTATTTTTGCAAAATTTAGAGCACCAACAAAATTTAATCCTGTGGGGTGGAACAAACAAACCCTTTTGAGTCCCTTAAGATGTCTTTATAGAGTTGCCAGGAGGATTTTACGTTTTTGGCATCCGAGACGCAGGCTTCCGCTTTTTTCTTATCCCTTGTACTACACAAATTATATATTATGTTTCACCTTCTCCCCTGTCACTATTCACTATCACTATTCACTACAACTATTTTTATTTATTAATTTTTTATTATTTATTTATCGTTTTTATTTATTTATTTACTATTTTATTTATGATTTATGTATGATTTTGAGTTTTCTTTTTTTTCGTTTATTTTTTATTGCAGGTAGCGGCCATGATGTCCTGCCCCCTTCCCTTGCCTTTACCAATTCTTTCTCCAGCACTCCACGCAGATTTTCCTCCAGTCCATATCGGAGTTAAGGTAAGCCATACAACACTCAAACAACATAATAATATTTTTTTATGCTTTCTATACAACACATATACATATACACACTAACATATTTTACATACATAAAAATTGCAACGACAATTGTACATCGGTTCAAATCGGATCGGCCTATCAAATTTCCCAGGTGTCGTGACTCTCATATTTTTCGTTTATTTTAAATGTCTTGCATCTGTCAAATAAAATGTTTATTATGTGATGTGTACCCAAATCAGAGGCACATATTTTGCTTCGAAGGACGAGTTGAACTTTTGTCCGATTTTTATTTAAATTTAATTATGATGAGCACACACACACACCCTACTCCTCGTGAAACCGCATCAAACCCGCACCTGAGAGTGAAGTATAGACGATTACGTTTGAGGAAACAGTGTATATGGACCAAAAAGGATGTGTATCTTTTGTATGTATGTACATATGTACTCGTATATATGTGTGTGGCTAGTGTACATAAGTTGTCTTGTAAAGCACACACACACACACATATATATACATACGAGTATATAGATACATGAATTTTCGAATTTTCCGGTTTATTAAATTTTTCCGTGTATACATACTTTCCTCTCGCATTGGTTTGTGGTTTGCCGGTTTGTATACGGTGGGGGTCGAGGGTTGAATTTTTTATATTTGTTCCGTAATGGAGTGATAAAATATATACTCGTGTATATAGAACGGTTTTTTGATAAGAAAATGGTTATTGTTTTGGATAGCCGTTAGACATGAAAATTTAGGTCATGTAATAGGTTTGAAATGATATAAAATTACATAATCGAATATCGTATAGTGACTATATACATATTGGGGGGTGGCACGGTGGGACTTTTATGAAGTCTATACAAAGAAATGGACATAAAATAATAATTTGGAATTATCTGATTGTAAATATTATCATCGGATTATAAAGGGCTTGAAGTCGTTTTGTATAGCGTAATGGTAGTTTGATACAACTTTGCTAGACGTTGGGGAGGTAGATGTTACTCTTTCATAATAAAAAGGACGGATATTTTAAGTGAACTCTGTCTGATGCATTTTTATCTCCGAATTAAGCAAAACTTTGTTTTCTTTGTCTTTGAGTCGATTAGCGTCCGACCGATGATGGATCTGCTAAATCGACATACACTTTCTTGGTGATGCTGAATAGTTCTGGGTTGTGTATTTCATGGTAGATTACAAACACCATGTCCAGTTCAGTTCCATTCTGGTACTTCCCTTTAAAAAGAATTTCCAAAATTCAATGGTTGGTCCATGATGGGTATAGGCATGCTCAATGTGTTGAATAAGCTTTACTGACACTCCAACTCTATGTCAGACAACGACATCAAAGGTTGTTGTCATGAAGGTGTGCTTTGTCTTATGCTTTGGCTATTGCTCATTGGTAATATCCTTATTTGATTGCGGCAGTCAAACTTCATTATTCAAATTTATGCCGATCTAACAGTCTCCGATAATATTTATAAGAGTGTTTTATCTGGTGTAAAGAAACAGGTACTCTGTATTATTGGTATGTGGAGTTATGAGTACAGTCTAGGTGTGAATCGATCTAAAACGAATCTAATTTTTGTAAAAAGCGTAACATTTGTACCAGTTCAAGAATACATCAAGAATTTTGGATTGAAAGCTCGGCTTTCTTTTGTCACCCTAATGGCAGAGAATGTAGTGTGCTTGTTCTGTCATTCGGGGTCTCGATTTCGGTTCCCAGCGGTAACCAAAAATCACGATTTCCAGTGGGTTCACCTGAAAATATCATAACAAGTAAAAGTTAGAATGAGCTTTTTCCATATTCTAGCAATGTCGAAGAGCTTTTGGAAATATTTGTGGCTTAAGCCGTAAATTATTATCTAATATGTATTACTATGCAGTGGTGCTGCCGCTATTAACAAATTTTTTCATTGTTTGGTGGGCAATATTCGAACTAAAGACGCCGATATGCAAACTTAATTCTTATCAGAATATTGTTTATAGAGCGATTCTTGGAGCTTTTGCTTTGGAGCTTCAGTGCAGATTTTGAAACCTACTGGTAGTATATAGGTTCAGTTTGTACAGTGTTTTAATAGCCATGACAAATAGAGTTATTACTTTAGCTATGTAGGGATAGTAAGACTGTACTTAATTCCTTAAGAAATCTCTTAACTATTTCAAATCTAGTATCAAGACTTTCATTAATCTTCTCTGCTTAAATAATAGAGTTAAAGTCATAACGTAATAGCATTCCTAATTCTGTAGTTAAAAATGGTTTACTGAAGTTATAAAGAAATTCTGCGAGACAGGCTTCACGCTGAATTGATTTGCTACTTCTACCTGCAGTAAATCAAAAATGTGGGTAGTGAACTCAACTTAACGGATGATGACTCCATCCAATGTCAAGCTTTTAACTAAGTTTCTGATTGCATAACTGTAAGTCAATGAACGTTAATCAGATATCGTCTTTCCGATGGATTCAGTACCTGTGAATTGAAATAAAACCCTCGGTTAGCATCATGAGCTCAATTGTGGGATTGAGTGCAGACAGATTTCAACCTGTCATAATCGTTTCATGATGATATTGTAAAAAATCATGTTTCCAGTCCAATATTGATTTTTTTTTCGACACATTGGTTATGCTGGTGAGTACGCCAATGGTATCCAACGAAATCAACCCACAGTTGTTTTTTGGATAATTTAAGTAAATGTTTATGCTTTGAGTATTTGCAAGTGTAAATCCTTGACTGCTTTGGCTGCTTCTATCTCCATTTCATTAATTATTTGCTTTATCAGAAAATCTTTTTAAGCCAGACTATCCTATTAAGTTATAAGAGCTAGCTTTCCTATGGAACACTTCAGATGATACACCAAGTGCTAGATGGTTTGATTGGCCTTTCCTTAAGAAACCATCTTGTTCGGGTTCAGAGTCTCAAGAGATAAAGATAGCGATTAAATAATAATTTACTTAGTTTTGTCAAAAGAGAGACACCGTGATAACTGCATGCCGGATCAAACGGGTGACTTTCAGATAGTATAAACAGCAGAACTTAATGACCGACCCTACTTTCATATCGTACATATCGTTCATATTCAACTACACTAGACATGGCCTGAAGATACTCAAATCGAGCATTTTCCAAGACATCTGGTGGTGATCACCTTAACTTATGTATCGTATGTACTGACAATGCACTGTATCTCCATTCCGAACACCAACTAAATAAAACCCTCATTATACTGTCACAACTCGCTCCCTTAAAATACAAACCGAGTGGAAAATTAAGTCAAAGGGTTGTTCATATATAGGGGGTGAGAAAATATAAAAATTAAATATTTATTTAGAATTAGAATTATTATGATAATTATTTGTTGTAATTTTTTCATATTAATTAGAATACACACATACGAGAGAGAGAGTATGTGTGTGTGTGCATATGTATATAAGGATTTCATGTATGTAGCTTATAAATATTTAATCTAGATTTTGTAAATATTTTATATATGTAGATGAGATACATTCTGTTGAATGTCGAGCTTGCAAAAAATTGGTATTGTGCTATATGATTATGTAAATTGTCTATGCTGTTCGGGAACATACAACGTTGTATGATACGACTTAAGTCATAAAATTCTATATTTAATGTGCTATTGTACATATACATATATTTATACGAGTATACGACGGAAATATATAATCACACCACCTGCAATAAATGTACTATAGCACGCTACTATATGTACGCTACTATAAGTATATGTATATATAACAACATAACGACAGAATAATTGCTGCATCTTATAAATTCTTTGGAATTATATATTTTATATAAAAAAAAATATTTTTATGGCATTGACCTAATGACTCTCGTGTTCATCGTTCGCGCGGCGAACTAAACATTATATATTGGAACACATATTTCATTTGAACTTTTTGAGTTATGATCTCATACCATGAATTCTATTCCAACATGTGGTATGTAGTTGCTTCGTATATAATTTGTCAAACAATCGTTTGATCTTGAGTGCGTATAAATTATAAATATATATATATATATATATATATATATATATATATATATATATATATATATATATATATATATATATATATATATATATATATATATATATATATATATATATAAATATATATATAAATATATATATATATATATATATATATATATATATATATATATATATATATATATATATATATATATATATATATATATATATATATATTTATAACATATCTCGAGAGAGATAAGTTATCTGGTAGGAGCTAAAGCACCATCGAAGCACACTTTTCCTTATTAACGTCTTTCCTTACTTCGAAGGCAAATCAAGGACGTACTTCAAGCTACGTAGACCACCTTTATATTATATTGGTCCATACTTGCTTACAGTATTGTGGGTTGGCCCATGATTTCTGCACTTCTAAAGAGATTCGTATAGATGTGTTCAGTATACTGTATATTCAGTCAGTATACAGTATGTACTGATCGTATCAGAATATAAACTCAAAAGCAGTTAGATTTTGTGTTAGATGATTTTGACACCATGACAGGTTTAATGAAATAGCATAATATTGTAATACGTGAGGGCTGTCAAATTATTGGCCGGAACAGCGATAAAAGCACCTGTTCTGATTTGGACTAGTTTTTTCAATTAAAAGTATTTTTTTATTGATTTTGCATTATTGATTCAAATACTAGCAAGGCTTTTTTACAGTTGAGGAATTGCGTGGCAGGTTAGATGTATTGACGAGAGCCGGCCGTCATTTAAGTGGTGCATGTGGTTTTCGCCATACAGTTCAGTTTATTTCCCATTACTTCGCTCAGCCGGAGATGGGATCAGTAATATTTTCGCAACTGAACCTCGCAAAGCTTATATAAGCACATTCGTCCGTTGTTGATGAAAGAATTTGAAGAATCCATTGGTACAGCAAATCTTCACGCTTTATGCAAGCACAAGCAAGTTATGCATGCGTAAGGGTGAATCAGTATACGAATATTTCTTAGAAATAAGGGTAGCATATAATTAATGGAATTATTGATTCCGATGTATTAAGGTTATTGTGTTCGAAACAACAACAATTATAAAGAATCGAGGAACACCCGGTTTTAAAATTTAAACATAGTTAAATCACATTTACTGATGATGATGCTTTTCTAAATTTAATGGAATCACTACAAGTAATACCCAATAATTTTAAAACGGTTCGTATGGTCTATTTGTTCATATAAGGAAGGTTTTTGACGTGGTGGACCACATTATCCCACTTATGAATTCATATTGGATTTAGAAGCTGCATCTGTACTACTGACTTAAGCCATATCCTCTCTACGGATTTGTATCAATAGATAATCGTTGCTCCAAGAATAATTCTATATTTATTTGGTAGTCTATCCCCATTTTACTTTCTGCTCGTTTCTCCTCGAGCACGACGTTAATTACTGAAATTTTTACCGATATTTATCAGTTTTTTGTTGACGGGAAATTTCGAATTTAGTGATTTACATCGATTTTCCGATCCCAAATTTGTCGTGTGCCTTCTCGGATATTATTTATTTCAGATAAAAACTTCAATCTATCATAAAAAAAATACAAGTCATACAAAGCTAGAATTCTTCTTAATCATTCAATTCGCTGAAATATGAGTTGGTACCGTTCTAAAAATTTTCTTTTTCCCTCACTACTGGTCAGATTTTTACGTTACTGGTGCTGGAGTGACACATTATTGGAGTGGAACCATTCGGTTGGGTCCTAAGAGGACATCGCATCTAGCGGTTGCGGATCGCTGACTGTCAAAAATAATGATCGATAGAACCGTGGAGCTTCTAACGCTTAACAAATCCGAGTTGAGGCTATTTAATAGTTTTCTTACATGCCATATTAGTCGAAAGTAGAATCTGCAGAAACTGACATGTATACGCTGAACGAAAGTGTTGGTAAATAAAAGCTGAAAATCTTACGAAATGGTAAACCAATAAAACCTAAACTGACATATTAGAGCATGAATATGATAAATTTCCTTAAAGATCTGAACTGGTATGCGCTTTAGCAGTTAAAAAAGCATCTGTGACAGAATTGGATAACTATACTTTTGGAATCTTCACTGGAGTCGATTTCGTGCTCAAATTATAAAAGAATACCTCGTCCAACACCTTGCTCATTGCTATAAATGTTTTAACTCTCTTAAATTTCTTAAACAACTCATTTGCTTCATTGATGCAAAAGCACTTCATCCCAGTCTCCGTGCGATAAATCCTCAGGTGTTCGAATATTTTTGTAAACAACTATTCATACTCGCTGTCTATACAGGCTGTTCTTTAAACTCTGCATGTCTGAAACAGTTTGCAATTGTTTCCGAAGTTATATTTTATGTCGTTGACAACCATGAGCACGCATCAAACGTTATTACTTTCGAAAGTTCATTTACGATACTAGAGTCATCTATTACTAGCAGTAGATTCATTAATAATTTTCTGTAATGTGCTTTATCAATGTGCTCTTGAAGTTTCTCGGCATTGCTTAGGTTCTCGATAGATATGTATATTTTTAGATCATCATTTAACCTTAAAATTGTTGAATGTAAAATTGAATGACTTCAGGGATTGCGTCGATGAAAATATTAAAAATCCAAGCGCCACGATGGGAACCTTGTGGAAAACCCGATATAGCTTGAATTGTCTTAGACTTACTGTTCCAAAAATTGATGTATTGGATGCGGTTGAAATGAGTATAACCGTTTTAGTGATTAACAATGCCTAATCGAATCAAACTGGCTTGGTAAAGTCTTGCGACTTTCAATAACTCTGATTGTTGTATAAGGTCGATTTTGTATTTGGCGGAAAAACTTTTGTTTAATATTTTAATTTGTGGAATTTTCAAAAGGAACTTAAAAGCTTCTTCTGCATTTTAATATTTAAAGGCCATAACACATTAGGTGAAGGCTATTTACACAGTTAGGCTATTTTTAGTCGTACCACAATTATTTCAGATACTTTGTGATATTATATCGCAGTTGTTTTTCGACTATAATTGCATCAACAGTGGCGCCTACTCAACAAAGTGGAATGAAGTGCAAGCTATTGCGCTCGTTTAAGCTTAAAGCATCCCATTTTATTCAGTGAAATAAACGAAATTAAATTTTGCACACATTAGAGCATTCTCTTGCAACACAGATCTATATTCAGGCACATTTTGACTATAAGAAACTATTTTTGGTACAGCATTCTCTTCTGTTTCTAGAATGTAAATTGTTTGATAAAATTGTTTGCACTTGCGTCTTAATTATTTTGAAATTAATACATATATATAAATAAATATATATATATATAAATATAACGGGTGATTTTTTAAGAGCTTGAGAACTTTTTTTTAAAAAAAACGCATAAAATTTGCAAAATCTCATCGGTTCTTTATTTGAAACGTTAGATTGGTCCATGACATTTACTTTTTGAAGATAATTTCATTTAAATGTTGACCGCGGCTGCGTCTTAGGTGGTCCATTCGGAAAGTCCAATTTTGGGCAACTTTTTCGAGCATTTCGGCCGGAATAGCCCGAATTTCTTCGGAAATGTTGTCTTCCAAAACTGGAATAGTTGCTGGCTTATTTCTGTAGACTTTAGACTTGACGTAGCCCCACAAAAAATAGTCTAAAGGCGTCAAATCGCATGATCTTGCCATTCTTGAGATGAATTGTTCTCCGAAGTTTTCCCTCAAAATGGCCATAGAATCGCGAGCTGTGTGGCATGTAGCGCCATCTTGTTGAAACCACATGTCAACTAAGTTCAGTTCTTCCATTTTTGGCAACAAAAAGTTTGTTAGCATCGAACGATAGCGATCGCCATTCACCGTAACGTTGCGTCCAACAGCATCTTTGAAAAAATACGGTCCAATGATTCCACCAGCGTACAAACCACACCAAACAGTGCATTTTTCGGGATGCATGGGCAGTTCTTGAACGGCTTCTGGTTGCTCTTCACTCCAAATGCGGCAATTTTGCTTATTTACGTAGCCATTCAACCAGAAATGAGCCTCATCGCTGAACAAAATTTGTCGATAAAAAAGCGGATTTTCTGCCAACTTTTCTAGGGCCCATTCACTGAAAATTCGACGTTGTGGCAGATCGTTCGGCTTCAGTTATGAAATGTCAAAGCATACTGAGCATCTTTCTCTTTGACACCTTGTCTGAAATCCCGCGTGATCTGTCAAATACTAATGCATGAAAATCCTAACCACAAAAAAATCACCCGTTATATATATATATATATATATATATATATATATATATATATATATATATATATGTATATATATATATATATGTATATGTATATGTATATATATATATATATATATATGTATATATATATATGTATATATATATATATATATATATATATATATATATATATATATATATATTATATATATATATATATATATATATATATATATATATATATATATATATATATATATATATATATATATATATAATAAGCTATTTATTTATAAAAAGATAAAAAGCATACTTTTAGTGAACTTGCGACAAGAATTGCACATAACGTTGATAGTGGGTAGTGCTTCGCATGTTTCATTAATGGAATAAAGTGAGGAATAAGAAGGAGGAATAAACCCAGTACTATAATCAGCGTCATCATCATTTTCCTTGTCATTGATGGATAATCGAATCACCTCGCCTACAAAATCTTCTAGTGTTATTTCTTCTTCGGTAAATATAATTTATCAATGGTCACAAAATGATTCCAATTTTTTTTCATCTTGGACATATGCTCCTATGAAAGCAAACTATTGGGTTAGTTCATTAAGTATGGGATTTCATCATCTTCGTCGTATAAATTTGTGTCCATATCAGGATTACTCTTTAAATATGATTCGGCATGTCAAAAGCAGTTAGCTACTGTTTGGCTACTGACCCGATTACACGCTGTAGCAGCAATTTCAACCGCATCTATCAATGTTACCACAATGTTTTGACCGCTATCTAAATTTCTGACCAATTTTAATAAGAGATTACGTCTGTAATGGCCTTTAAGGCTTTTTATAACGCCGTGATCCTTCGGCTCTAAAACGAATGTAGTGTTTGGTGGCAAAAATGCTAACTTAAAGTGTGAAGGACAATTGTCGATTAGTAATAAAATCTGGATTTTATTTTTAATCAGATCGGCGTTTCATTTCCAAAAATAGCGCTTGAAAATTTCGAACGCCATCCAAGCCTTTTTATTACCTGTATATTTGACAGGTAAAGCTTTAATGTTTTTAAAGCACCTGGGTGTTCTTGTTTTTGCTATAACAAGCAATTTTTTTTGTCACTACCAACCATGTTAGCTCCTACTAACAAAGTTATTCTCTCCTTAGACATTTTGCCGCCTACACACTTTTACCTCTGAACTTAAGTGTTTCTGGTGTCATTTTATAAAACAAACCAGTTCCGTCGATGTTTTAAATTTCACTTGCTGTGTATCCAACTTGAAGTTTTGGCCAAACAGATGCTATCCACCTTGCTGAACATCTGCTGACTCGCCAGATATTTTGCCTAAAACAATTTTGTTTCGCGGTTACTGTCGAGATCGAAAAGCTCAACTTTCTTTACATTTGACTTCCTTATTCATTATTCTTTCTAATTCTTTTGCCTTGGTTTTTAGGATTGGACCAATATACATTTATAATTCTCTGTTGTATAAACCATTTTAATAATGATTCTTCAATGTCGCAATTTTTCAGTCGTAATAAACGAAAAATATTTACAATTGTAGTGCAAAATAGGTCATTATATCCAAACTGTCGTAATACCCGAAGTCGTTTTAAGCGAATGTTGTTAAATAGGAAAACTAAACAAATCAATCATTATTTTGAATTTTCGACGTTATAACCTATATGTCGTTGTAACCGAAGTCGTTATAAGGAGAAAAAACTATATTATATATATATATATATATATATATATATATATATATATATATATATATATATATATATATATATATATATATATATATATGTATATATATATATATATATATATATATATATATATATATATATATATATATATATATATATATATATATATATATATATATATTTATATATATAATATATATATATATATATATATATATGTATATATATATATATATATATATATATATATATATATATATATATATATATATGTATATATATATATATATATATATATATATATATATATATATATATATATATATATATATATATATATACATATATAAACGATCCTTAAGTGAGTCATACAATGACTTCAAATAATTAAGTGAAATTTCTGCTCTGGCCGCTTTAATCTCTAAAATCAGCTTTTCTTTGGTATATCATACTGTTTCCTCCTGCGAAGTCTTTACGTGTGAGCCAGCCCCAAACATTTTCTATTATGTTTTAGTCCGGCGAATATGGTGGCCACGGCAATAACTGAACTTCTTGGCTTGTGATGTACGACTTTACAACGCGAGTTGTGGGTATTGGCGCGTTATCTTGTTGAAAAATCCATCAAGGTGGTGTAAAAAGGTCATGGATTTTACGGAAAACAGATTCCAGTAACTTGTTGTAACCGTTTTCGGTCATTTTGGACTTTGAAACACCAAACTGATTGTGCCACAGTAAGATATTGAACCCCAGACTATTACGCGCCCTTCTCTACTATGATGGCGATTCAAAAACACTTCGTCTTTCCTAAGGTCGTAAAAAAAGTAATTTTACCCATCTGGTTCATCCAAGTTGAATTTTTTTTCATCAGAAAATACGACTTTTCACCAGTCATTAACATTTTGGCCTTGCATCACATTCCAAGTCATTTGTTCCCTTGCGAATTAAAATCGTTTCTGCTTTCGTTCATCATTCAGTGGTGATTTTTTCTTTAACTTCAGCCGCTTCAAATGTTTTGAACTTAAAAAGCACGGCGGACAGTCGATTTACCAGCATTAACACCAGCTTGAAAGGCAATTTTTGCTGTAGAAAGTGCTGAATTTGAGGCTTATCCAACAATTTTTCGTTTATCCTGAGGTGTTGCCGTTGAAACTGCAACGAAGTTCTTTGTTAACGTGTTGATAAATACGTTGTCCATGAATTAAGGCAAGTTTTTTTATTTCTCTTCAAGCGTTTGGATATTTAGGTCCCTATGGAGGTCATTATTCCTAATGTAGCTCTTTGTTTTGAAACGTTTGTGTAATTTTAGTGTTGGTTTTCTTCGTGCAGCCCCAAAGCTCTAATCCGTAAGTCGATACAGCAATTTATTTTCAATTGACAATTCCGAGTTTTTCCCGACCAGCCAATACATTTTTTGATATTTGATATTAAGTTTAACTTTTTTTCGTTTTAACATACTCTTTCTACCTGAGCCTGGTATCTAAGGTCATCCCTAGATATCTAGCCTTATTTGCATACGGAATCTGCCGACCTTTAATGATTAGAGGTTTGTATAGCTAATTTTTAGATTAGTAAAATTCACATGCGTGGATTTCGATTCATTGAGCCCGATACGCCACATTTTTGTCTATTTTATGATTTGGTCACATGCTTCTTGAAGTTTCGTTGTAGATTCCTCGATAGTGTCTCCTACTGAGAGAACTGCAGTATCATCTGCAAATTGCAACGGTAACTTTGTTTAACTGAGGTCAATCTCTGGTGTAGAGCAGGAAAAGAATAGGTTCCAAAACACTACCCTGCGGGACTCCAGCCGATTACTTTTTTAGCTCGGAATATTCTTTTTCATATTTCACCCGAAAGTGGCGATTTTCAATGTATGATTTTAAAATCATCTAATATTGTTTTGACAAATCTTTATGAAGTTTGAAGAGTAAACCTCTAAGAAGACACTAGTGCAAACCTGTTTTCTCTCTAATGTATTCTCAATGACATCTGTAAGCCTATGAACCTGCTCCATATAGTTGAGTGCTTTTCTCTGAAACCAAACTGATGATCTGGGATAAGATTTTTTTTCTATGATTTTTTAATCTTTTGAGCAACAGCCTCTCAAACAATTTCGCTATTTTTGGTAACAGTGAAATTGGCCGGTAAGATTTCCTATCATTCGGTGGCCAGCCAGGTTTCGGAATCATTATTACTTCTGCTACTTTCCACTGCATTGGTACATATTTTTTCCTGAGTATCCCATTGACTATATGCAATAATTTACGGGTGCCTTTTTCAGGCTGTTTTTTCATTATTTGCCCTGTTATCAGATCGTAACCAGGAGTTTTATTTGCTTTAAAGTTCTTAATTTCAGCTTTAAGTTCTTTCAATGTTAAAGGGCTGATATCTTAGAAGTATTATGTTCTATGCGTATCAGTAGTGTTTTCGTAATTGGTCTGATGACTAAGAGGTTGAAATGTTTCTTCAAGATCTTCAGCAAATAGGTTAGCCTTGTTTTTCGCACTTTTAACCCAATTTCCATTGTTTGGTTTGATTGGGGGGAATCTGCGTTTTTGTTTGTTTCAACCCTTTTAGTGCTTTCCAGAGGGAATATTCGGTATCTTTAGTTGGAGCTAGAGAACAAAAGTATTTCCAATTGTTTCATTTTTCAAACTTAAGGCACTTTTATAAGTAAATAACGAAGTTTTCTTCCCTCAATAATAATTTGAGAATGCATTCCCAAGCGGACCATTGTATGACATCAAGGAGCTTGTCTAGTTCCTCTTCAATTTCATTTTCACTTTTGATTGGTACTTGAAGTTCTATTCTTTCCTCTACTAACTGCTTAAACAATTCCCAATTTGTTTTGTTGTTTGTGAGCTGAGGTGAATTTATTTTTTCTATAACATTTTCACTAACCGTCATAATAACAGGAGAATGATCAGATATTAGATTTTCATCATTTTCTAAGAAGATGTAGCGTTTCGATATGCCTTTAGTGATGTAGAAATCTATAAGGTCTGATCTATAAGGTATATATATATATATATACATATATATATATATATATATATATATATATATATATATATATATATATATATATATATATATATGTATATATATATATATATATATATATATATATATATATATATATATATATACTGTTGTTCGTTAAGTTCGGATGTCTAAATAAATTATCCTTAAACGACCGAAGAAATTTAATATATTATATAATATGCATCAGCTACGTATAGCCCATATACATACATAACGGAGAAAATCAAACTTTTTGGAAAATCAATTTTTCATCAATCAAACAATATATATACCTATGCATATCCTCTCCCGCCAGTTTTGTCCGCAGTACAAAAAAAATTTTTTTTTTTATTAAATTTATGCTTTCGGGAGTTTATACATCATGACGACGGGCCATAAAGTAAAAAATAATAATTTTCTTTTTGCGGATATAAAGACGACAAGACGATGTTAACCAAAAAATCACCACCT
This sequence comes from Tipula lateralis, assembly GCA_963932295.1. Classification (NCBI taxonomy): domain Eukaryota; kingdom Metazoa; phylum Arthropoda; class Insecta; order Diptera; family Tipulidae; genus Tipula; species Tipula lateralis. Next base: position 29,962,393 of record OZ010736.1, on the reverse strand, counting down.
GTTTCAAACGACATCAAATTATATTCAAATGAGGATAATAATATTATTGTATGGTTCCCTCCGATGTATTCTGGATGTATATTAACCCCGTACCCTCATGTGATTTTCTCGATTTTCTTTTTTTTTTTTGTTTGTTTTGGTTTTTGCGTTCAAGCAAGCCAAAAGGTAAACTACGAGTATGTCTCTATGAAAAAATGAAAATTATATTGAAATTTTATTATACATTTTGTATATTTATATATAAATATATATATATTTATTAAATTGTAAATTTTTTGATTTGAAATTGAAATTTATATGGCAAATTTGTGTGTGTGTGTCTCGGCTCTATTCTTATACGTACATATATTGTGGCAGAGACAAACGGAACATGAAAATGAAAAATGATTGGAAATTGAATTTTTTTGTAAAATAGAAAATTTATTGTATTATTATAATTTATACATACATATATTTTCCGATATGGTGATATAAAAGTGACTCTGCGTTATGAAAATATTATTTTTGTGGCGTTACTTTGATCTTTGAAGCGTTATCGCGTCGTCTTTAAATTTATACTTGTATATATTTATATAGGCGCGCAATGGCACCATGGTGTGTTAGAATATTTTGATTGATTTATGGTATCGATATTCATATCAAATCGACCTCATACCGGGTAAAGATTTGAGTATAATATAAAAGGTGATTTGATTCACTTAGAGAAATTACATAGTGGATTAGACGATGCAAAAATGTTTATTAAGCACTGATTTTCATCTAAATCTAGGTTTGAGTTTCTTTACGTTTGGGACAGTTTGAAATCATCTCATGGCATGCGAAGTTTTCATAATATACAGACTGGTTATAAGCTATGACAAACTGATATATCGTTGTGTCTTGTATTTCACATCTTTGTATATACAATAATGTATGGATTGATCAGTATCCGAACCATATATTTCAACGATTTGAAGATGCTGAAAAGTTATCTTTATTGCTATTGGTTGAACGTGAAGGACATTTCTGTGGTGAACAATTTCTTGTTGAAATTTTTTACATATTCTGGATTGCAAGATCAGAAACCTTCCATTAAAATATAATGTAGAGTTTGTATAATTGGTAGTCTAAAAAACATCCTAATTCCTTAGAGAATGGATTTAATCCATATAGTTGCACTACTCAGATCACTGATTATTAAAAGCACACTTCGGGATAAATAAACCAATTTTTGTATTAGTTTAGAAATCGGGATTATAAATGATGAAATTCAATAAAAATCCACTTTGCTTTGACGGTTTTCCGGAAAATAACGAAAAATTATTTTTTCATTTCATATAACAACTCTAAGAAGCAGTTTCGATGTTTGTTCAGGCACAAGAACACATTACATTTCATGCATTTTAAGTCCGTGAAATACTTACAGGAGCCATTTTTACACCGATTTTGAGATTTGTTTGTTTTGTGGTCGTTGTAGATAGGGAAGTGTTGTACTTCATCTCGTTCGAACATCTCGAGGAGGAATGGGGCTGGCAGAACTTTTCTTACTCTCTCGATCAAGAAGTTTCTGATTCCTAGAAGCGAATAGAACTATCACAACGGCAGAGCGATTCCGCTAGTTCTATTCGATAGTCTGGCAATGTTTTGGTACTTCTCCGTTTAGCTTACATACTTTTCGGTAAATGGAAATATCGATCAAATGGAAAAATATTCGCATGTACCATTTTTTTGATTTCATTGTTATTTTGTGGCATCCTATAAAAGAATCTATTAGATCAACGCCTCCCATATGTTTATTATATTCTTTTATTATGTTTGGGCAATTAATTGTAATACGACGATTTTTTCTTCTGTCATATCTAGTGGTTGTTTGAATAGGTTGAATTACTGTCAACGTTGACGCGAGTGTTACAACTTTGTTGTCTTTCCAGGAAACAACGCACAATGATGTATTTTCAAAAGAGGCACATCTTTGCCCCACGTTCCTTTTTTCCATATTCGGAAGTTTATTATTTGGGATTCCATCTTTTCTTATCGTTCCTACACATCTCATTCCTAACTTATCTAGTTCAACTAGAAGTGCAATAGATGTGCAGTAATTATCGAAGTATATTTGATGATTATTGTGTCTTGGAACGTCTCGTAGCAACCGCATGACTACGTTCGCAGAAGCACCTAAATTTATCTCTAAATGAAAACGTGTTTTACTCTCCAATCCTGTGTATATCTCAAAGTTATACATAAAACCAGATATTCCAGAAAGCACAAAAATTTTATAACCCCACTTTTTGGGCTAAGCCGGATTATATTGCCGCAAGCTATTTTTGGTTTTTGTTGCACAAACCTGTTCGTCTACAGATAGGTTCTGTTCACAATGAATTGTTTTAAATTGTTTTAACAATTCGTCTATAAGCGGACGTAGTTTATACAGTTTGTCGAAATTATCCGAATTTTTCGGTGGTGCTTTATCATTTTGATTGAAATGTAAGATTCGTTTGATATTTTCAAATTTTTTTACACTCATTGTGATTTGAATGAGGGACCTTCCCACAATCGGTGTCCAATAACTTCGTACTTTGTGAACTTTGTGAAAAATCTAACTTTTTTTTTCACGATCATATTCCATCGGTGTGTCCTTCCAAATTATTTTTGAATAAGCATTTTTTAGTTCACAGACCTCCTCGTTTTCATTGGGTAATGTGATCTGTGTGCTGTCTTCAAAAATAACATCTATTGGAGTATTTTTCAAGTCAAACAAATCCTCATTTGCCTTTTTTCTCAGCAGTAGGAATTAAATCACCATCCAAGATTTGTTGAATTTCTTGATCTACAATTTCTTGATCTGCCTGGTCATCAAAATCGTCTTCAGAATCACTCCAACCATCGATGATTTGGAGTAGCTCTTGCTGGGTAAGGTAACCCTTTCTTCGGCTTAAACTGGAGGCACAAAAATAGTTTGAAAATATAGAAGAATGCATTTCCATAAGGAAACACACACATAGGACCGTACAATTTTACAATAACAAAACGTATGGTATTCCATACATCTTATTATTTTATAATATCTGTATTTATCTTACTATTTTATTATATAATAAATATAAAAATATGACTATATATTTAGAGTATTTGTAAGAGTATAATTAACGGTTTATACTGAGAAACAGTAGTTTACTTTTTAGTGAGTAACTAGGTGTGTACATTGATCCTGATAGCAACATCATCCGCGTATTGTTAAATAACTCTTCCTAAGATTTAATACTAGCCCGAAACAGTGTTTCATTTCTATTTATAAGCCAGGTTTAGAAAAAAAAAAGACTATAGCATGTATGGGATTATCTTTAAGTATATGAGTACTCCAGAAACATGAGACTCGTTAACCTCAAAGTTTTAAAAGCAACAGCTTAGTATAGTAAGAAAACTTTTGATGCAAGTCGCTAGTATGATTATCAGTTAACTCAAATTGTATGTTCCACCTCCAATACTTAACTGAGGGATTTAAATTATTTAAGTCTATTTAATTAAAATTAATTACAGCTTTTAAGAAGAGTATGTCTTGTCATTTATATACAGAGCAGCATTACAATCCATATACTGACTTGACCAATCAATAATTCACAATTTTCATTTAATTTTTCCTGTTTTTTTCTTGTATATAATAGCTTTTCGTCGTCTCCTGTACATTATGTACATGGTTTGGACAGGTAAACCACCAACAATACATTGTCATAATAATCACATCTATTTAATGACAATCTATGATGTAATTTAACAATTTCTATAAATTTTTTATTTGATATTGCCATACATTCGAAAAGCACGAATGTGGTATTTACTCGTATATGTGTATGTATATATGTACATAAGATGACAACCAAAAAGCACTATCGTTGGGAAACGAAACGAAACTTTCCAAAATATTCAATTATTCATGATATAATCAATTTTTATATATTGCGAGATACAAACCAACTAACCACCATTGAGCCATTAAATAGATCAACATTAGACAACAAAAAATTCGTTTCATTCTTTATCTATGTATGGGTATATATGTACATGTACGTATGTATGTGTATGGTTAGATGTTAGACCAAGCCAATCAGCACACACACAGCATATGTACGGAACAACAACAACAAGCCAAATGTGAAAATTGTATAGATGTATATAGGATTGGTACTGTGAAGAAAATTCTAGATATTATCCACTTGAGATTTGATTTTGAACACAAAAAAAAATAGAAAATTATAGACGTTAGAAAAATAATAAAAATTAAATTAATATAAATGGTCTAATATATACGAGGGATCTATGTACGAGAGATGTATAGATAAAGATTTGTGTTATTCTGCTTGTTTGACCATAGATACCCACATGGCTAACCACATAACCTATAGTCCTATATTTTGTGTGTCGCTCGCCCTTTTAATACCAGCTCGGTACAATAGGTTAGATTTCATTTCGTTGTGTGTACGAGTGTATATATTGTTATGGCGCTAACGAGCTTTCCCATCTACATATTCGATTTCAATTATAATTCCTAGAGTTTTTGTTGATGTTCTATAAACATTCTGTGAGATAGATAGATACATATACATACAGAAATGATTATGTTATTATTTTATTGTTAAATAGAACATCAGAACGACATTATTTTATATATGGAACAACAATAAAATACAAAAATGACACCATTCAACTGGCTGTATGAATATGTACGAGTGGCAACAATGGCAAACAAAAAAAAATTTATCATCGAAATGACAAAATAAAGATATGTATCTCTAAATTGCATCTGCGGTTGTCTCAAAATGACACAACACTTAAATTGTAATAAAGTATAAAGATAAAAAAATGTGAGTATTATATATGCAGCTTCCATTCATCCAACATAACATTATGTTTTGTTTTTAAATACATTTATGTATACAACAATTGGAATTCGTTATACGTTGGAACTGTGGAATTCATAACTACATAATGATAATTTCAAGTGGACTTTAGGTTATGTGCTGTCGTTTAACTCAAACTATATACAATACTGGGAAAAGCTTTAACCAACCAATCGTGCATTAAATAAAACTTATACTTGAATAAAAAATAAATTCTTTATCTCGTTGAGGGGTGTCGTGGAGATTAATTTGTATGCAAGATACGACGGAAGATGAACGAAATTACTAAATAATTAATTTATGTAAATTTATAAAAAATATGATAAAGAATGGTACAGGTAATTAAGTAAAAAATGATTTTTGAGTGTCTAGCCTCATAAATGTCCTAAATTCGGTATGGTAGCTATAATTCAAACAAAATTCCTTGGGTAAACTGAAATTGTGAAGCACATAGCTCAGTTCCAATAATTTAAAACAAAGATTTCCTGATGATAATCTGAAAAAAAAACTATAAAAAATATGAAGAAAATTATTTTCATGAAAACTGATTTTTTTTCATTTCTTTAAAAACATATTTTTTACCTAAAACATTTTTGGCTCAAAAATTGATAACTCATGTCGAAGAAGTACAAATTTTTAGCGCAAATGATTTTTCTGCTAAACAATTTGTACCAAGTAAATTTTTTTTCACTAATTTTTTTTTTTAAATGTGTAAAGTAATTCTTCATCCAAAATGACATATATGAAAAATATTAGTTTTTAAAAGAATTCTGTTCATTTTTGAAAATAAATTTATCAATCAAAATTTGTATATACATTTTTTTTAGTCACAAATTTTAACTCTTTAACATTGTTACTAGTTATTTAAAAAAAGATATCCTTTTTGTAATTAGTTCTTCAATGTTTATTCGTGTTAAAATTTTAATAAAGAAAATTTTTTTTCAGGATTTTTTTAAATTTATTTTCTTAAATAATTTTTTACTGTCCAGAAAAAAACTGACTTTTAACCGACCAATCGTAGATTAAATAAAACTTACTTGAATAAAAAATGAATTCTTTATCGTTAAGGTTGTCGTGGAGATTAATTTGTATTCAAGATACAACGGATGATGAACGAAACTACAATGAGATGGTTGAAAAATTAATAAATAATTTGTATATATTTCTAAAAAATATGATAAAGAATGGTACAGATAATTAGGTAAAATGTGATTTTTGAGTGTCTAGCCTCATGCCCTGTATCTGGTGTGGTTACTATAATTCAAACAAGACTCTTTGGGTTAACCGAAATTGGGAAAAAGTTTCCAATAATTTTACAAAAAGATTTTCAGATGATAGTCCAATTAAAAAAAAAATTAAAAAAATATGTAGAAAATTATTTTCATGAAAACTGATTTATTTTAATTTCTTTAAAAACATATTTTCACCTAAAACATCATTGAAAAAGTGAAATAATACAAGTAAAACAAAAAAAATTCTATTCAATTTTCTTTCAAGCATATTTTTTTACGATAACTCTCTTTAAACTATTTGTTCGTCCTAAAACATATATAACTATATACATATGCATTAGTCTTCTAAAATATTATGTTCAAATAAAAAATTAATATGTAAAAATTTTTTCCTAAAGTTATTTTACCAAAAAATAAAATGATGCTTTCTGATTTCTAAGGTTTGTTTAGGACAAATATTTTCAATATATATTTCAGAAAAAAAAATTATATTTATAATAATTTGATTAACAATGAAATTCAAGTATTATATTTTTTATGTAACATTCAATGGATTTAAATGATTAAAATTTGATTTAAGGAATTCCCAGAATTAATTATCAAAAAAAATTATATTATATATTTATTTTTTTTACGTTAAACATAACCAATTAACTAGAAAAAAATCACAGAATATTTTTGTAAACTAAAAAATTTGATTACTTATTTCAAAGTTGTATACATTTTTGGCGCAAATGATTTTTCTGCTTAACAATTTTTTTCAAGTAAATTTTTTTCACGCATTAATTTTTTTTTTGAAAATTGTGTTAAGTTATTCTTCATCCAAAAAAATATATAAATATGAAGTATATTAAGTTTTAAATGAATTATGATTATTTTTGAAAAAAAAATTATCAATCAAAATTTGTATGTAAATTTTTTTTAGTGAAAGCGATCAACTTAGTTATATTTTAATCTCTTTACAATTGTTACTTGTTATTTTAAAAAAGTTATCCTTTTTGTAATTAGTTCTTCAATGTTTATTTGTGTTTAAATTTTTTTGAAGAAAATATTTTTCAGGATTTTTTAAAATGTATTTTCCTAAATTATTTATTTTTGAGCAATTTATTTTTCATAATTAAAATAAAACAAACTTTCAAGATTTCTTCGTCTGAAAATATTCATTTATAACTATATATATGTATAATAATAAATTGTAAAAGAATTCTGATCAGTCGAAAAGAAAGCAATTTTTTTTTTTTGGAAAAAAATTTCTAATGAAATTTTTTCTTTTTTTTTCGTTCTGAAAAATAATTATTATAGCAAAACTAAAAATAAAGATTATATTGTTTCCAAAAAATAATATATTTTATTTAGAAATATTCAATTTGGTTTTTTCAAATATTATGTTTTTAATCCTAACATTTATAAACTCCTATTGTCTTAATTTTAATAATACAAAAGTCTTAAGAGTAAGTAATTATTCTTTAAATAAATAAATAAGTTTATTTATTTTTTGTTTTTATGTGGTTTACAACAGAAACAAATCATACAGTTGTGTTTTTAGTACCAGGAAATTAATTTTTTACGTAATATTAGGAAGAGAGTGAGCATTATTTGGAGTATGGTGTATGAATCAATAACATTCCAAAATTTCCTCTTCCATATTTTTTATGTAACATTCAATGGATTTAAATGATCAAAATTTAATTTAAGGAATTCCCAGAGTTCATTATCAAAAAAAATTATATGTTTTTTTTTTCTCGTTAAACATAACCAATTTATTTAAAAATTTCACTAAAACTTTTTGTCAACTAAACACACGATGCCTCATGTCAAAGAAGTACAAATTTTTATCGCAAATAAATTTTCTGCTTAACAATTTTTTCAAGTAAATTTATTTTCACGAATTATTTTTTTTGAAAATTATGATAAGTTATTGTTCATCCAAAAAGATATACACATATGAAAAATATTAAGTTTTAAATGAATTCTGATCATTTTTGAAAAAAAAAAATTATCAATCAAAATTTGTATGTAAATTTTTTTTAGTGAAAAAGATCAATTAAATTTAATTTTAATTCTTAAATTTTTAAAATTGTAACTTGTTATTTAAAAAATGTTATCCTTTTTGTTATCCTTTATTAAAAAAATGAAATGAAGAAACAATAGATTTGTAAAATTTTCTTGATAAAAATTTTTTTTACTAAAAAAGAAATAAATTGTTTTCTGTTACAAATAAATGTTTGTAAACAAATAAATTTTTTTCATGAATTCAAAATAATTTTCAGTATAATACTTTTCAAAAATATTAATATTTTCGAATTTTTAACATACATATATAAAATTTGACAAAGAAATTCAATTAACCATTATTTATTACAACACTTCGTTTTTCAAATGAGGTGTTACAGTGTTTGGATAAAAATAAGGTAAATTAAAATTTTAATAAATCAGGATGAATCATTTTCAATCATTATATTTAAACTTTTATGCTTTTTCGTTTTAAAATTTTTTTCAAACAATTTTTTTTTACTATTTAATGGAACATTTTGCCGAAACTGTTCTGCTTGTTTAAAAACATCGACAATCTTTCATAAAAAGAAATAAGAAAAGCTTTGAAAAAAATTGGTTTACTTGAAAAAAAAATTTTCATGAAACTCTAGTAAGACTTTTATCTTATAAATAAAATCTAGAACTTAATTTTTCAGATCTAGTCCTTCAATGTTTTCTGACTGAAAGATAATTCAAGCAAAATTTTTTTTTTGGAAAAAAATTTCTAATGAAATTTTTTTTTCTCTTTTCTTTGTGAAAAATAATTATTATAAAAAAATAATAATTATACTAAAAATAAAAAATGAATTGTTTCCAAAAGCTTATATATCTTATTAAAAAATTTTCAATTTTGTTTTTACAAATATTATGTTTTTAATTCAAACATTTATAAACTTCTCTTGTCTTAATTTTAATAATCCAAAAGATTTAAGTGAAAGTAATTATTCTTTAAATAAATAAATAAGTTTATTTTATTGTTTGTTTTTATGTGGTTTATAACAATAGCTAAGCATACAATTGAGTGCCAGAAATTTAATTTCTTTTAGCATATATAAGGAAGTTTATTTGTAGTACTGACATAGGAAGAGAGTGAGCTTTATTTTGAGTATGGTGTATCATATCTGTTGAATCAATAAAAAATATTCACCAACTATTTTTCGATATCTAGTTCTCAATCAAATATAATAAATTTATTTTAATTAAAATAATTTAAACTAAAAAATTTCACTTCCCATTAAAATTGATTTGCAATAAATCGACAGTCACGCACCAATCAAAAACTAATTAATTTTTTTTGATATAAAAATAATAAATGTAATAGTTATCAAAAATATTAAATATATTCAAAATGAGTATTTATATATTTATCATTCAATTTAAAATCCAATAAAAAATCGAATCAAATTGATTTTTGTACTTTCCGATTAGAGAGCTTTGTTCAACAAATACAAAAAAGCATTTATATTATTTTACATTATTAAAGAAGCTTTAACAGAAACAGTAGTCAAAGTATATATATATATATATATATATATATATATATATATATATATATATATATATATATATATATATATATATATATATATATAAATATGAAGTGAGCTTTATTAAACTCCTGTACGTAATTATCTATCATACTAGAATACTGTGCAAGTCTTTCGAATCATTTTTAAATCAATTAAAATTAGATTATATACATTTTATATTATAGTAACTGTTTATAGTACATATTTTATGTATACAATAATAAAATAAAATCCCTGTATTTACTATAAAAGATTTCAAATAGTACTGAACATTTCATAAACGATTGAATCTAATATTTTTATTTTTATATTTTATTGCCATTGATCAATCATTGAATTGCTATTAAATCAAAAATATAAAATATAAACATTATCCATTCCATCTAGATATAATGATATTTTGTTGCTTTTTTTATATATACCTAAATAGAAACCAAGTGGAGGCGCCTTAATGTCTTTATAAATATTAAACAACAACAACACATTATAAATTGATTTATATCAAACAATACTATAATAATATAATATTGTAACTTGTATATATTGTGGGTTACAGTGGCGTGCCATTACGATGGGTCACGTTGTTTTGTTTTAATGTCAATGACAATATTGTTCGATGAGATTAAACAACGCTTAGCATGTTTATACAGCTCGATCCAATGCAATATATAATGCATTACACTGAAGAGCAGCACGAAGTTAGGCATAAGGTTTACATGTGATCCTTAATTGAGCTGAAAGCTCAAAACTCATTTCAGAATCATTCGAAATATAGTTATGTGATCGTTGTCATGAAACAAATGTTTCATACTACGTATATATATATATATATATATATATATATATATATATATATATATATATATATATATATATATATATATATATATATATATAATATATATATATATATATATATATATATATATATATATATATATAAATATATATATATATATATATATATATATATATATATATATATATATATATATATATATATATATATATATATATATATATATATACATATATATATATATATATATATATATATATATATATATATATATATATATATATATATATATATATATATATATATACATATATATACATATATATATAGTGTTTATAAGATATGTTTTAATACGTTCCAATGCGGAACAAGATCGTTCATTCTTTGCTGTAGTAGATGATAAAGTCATAAATTAAGAGTAAACTTTACTGAGTTCTTCAAATTTAAACTTTACCTAGAAGGTGTTTTAATGTACCATTTAGTGAAAGTTATTCATAACAGTAAGTTCATTATTTAAACAAAAATTTTCAACCTCTGTGAATCTACCAACTGAGTGTAGACATTTGAAATATCCAAAGGGTTATCCGAGGTTTTGTTGAGAAACAAGTGAATTATTATTTTCATCCAAAATCAATTTGCTTAATGAACCTATTGTCGTCTTGGATATCTATTGAAAAAACCTTTAAATATTGAATTTCCTTTAATCTGGTTATGAACAACTTCACCATACTTCCTGGTCTCTCGTGCGCCAATTAAAACTATAACACAAACAAACCAGCTGGTAAATATAAAAATGTCTATTAAAGCACTAAGGCATGATAAATTAGGCAGGATGGGGTGGTCTAAAATATTTATTCCACTATATAAAGACGTTAGCACAGTTTTATGCATCTTATTCATGATGCTGCTTTGCTAGCTTTAAAAAATATTACCAAAACAATACCAGTGTGTTTTTAAAGCAAGATAATAAAATATCTATAATTTTTGTAGGAAGAATAGCCAAATATCTTATCATTACGCGAGAAAATTGGCGGTGGTTTTCGTGCAACGATGAAACGTTCTTTACGTCATTTAAAACTTAGGAATGGGTAGTAATTATCAGCATAATCATAATAGTACTGTATGTTCCGGGGATCTAAGAACCACTTTAAATTTGTTGAGTCACTTCGTCTCGAGCAGGATCTAACCATCGTTTTCGTCTTGAAAAGCTTGTTGTATCCAAGTTCAACTTCTTTTTAGTAACATTCTTGTATTCTCTTGAACTCAACCTCGTCGTTCGTTCTCAGTCACTCAATTATTGATTCGAAATTCATATTCAACTAATTCATATGTATATATCGGGATTTGCCCTGATTCCAAGGTGAACGCTTTTGTTCCTAGGCAAGTTGGTACCACCACCAATGTCCTAATACTTCCTATGATCGCAGCTTTCCTCTATTCCTTCTTTAAGCATTCGGCTTCAACCGTCAAATTAGTCAGTTTAGTCTGTATTGTTGCAGTCTTATCGGTGATTTCTCTCCATAACGTTCGATGGCTCGTTATCACAAAATATTTTATCTTCCGTATATGTGCCACATTCTGTCTAGGCAATTCGCTCTCCGACCGGTGATAACTTTAAACTATGACCCAATACAATCCTGCGTACATTTGTTCCCAATGCGAATTCATTGTTCCTCATTACATCCGATTCGAAGGATGTCCTTATGCACTACATACGCTATCAGAACTTCATTTTAATATTAATAAGTTGCTCTCTCTCATTTGCCATTTTAACTTAAGATTCTTCCATTCGTTGGATTCCACTCGTTAAATCGGTTTTCACAATCATTATTGACAGTTCTTTGAAAACTTTTAATCACTCCTCAGTTGAATATTTCTACTTCTGCGGTGTTCTTTGCAACATCGGCGATAGTATTCTGGCCCGTCATCAATTTTATCACAAATATTTATTGTTTTTCCGGCATGTCTACTCACAGTACTAATGCTTGTTTGATGACGTTTTTTGCCTTTTCATCTTATTTTCTGACACCGTGTCTTCAACTCCATACGATGTTTTCCCTGTGGTCATCTTTATATTGTCGCTCCAATGCAAGCATGATTTTTCCGTAGTCCTTATATTCATACACTGGTAATGTTTTATGTAATTTGGCAACAATCCTTTCCAATACCGAAAATTAAAGCACTAAGCGAACGAGTAGTTTGGACTGAACCGTTACATTTTAGATCCATAATGTCCTTTTCCTTCAAAAAACTGTGATCTTCCATTTTAAAGTAATGAAAATTGCGATATTCGAACTTCCCTAGACTTACATAATAAATGCCTTCAAATACTAGATGCTGTGAATATTTTTAAAAAAGAGGGAACAGAAAACCAGGAAGGAAACTCAACTCTCGGTAAAAGGGGACTTCCTCTTTTTATGCTGGTATTTGATAACAAAGAGAATGATCAAAACATTTATGGTATAAAATTAATTCTTCACATGAAGGTAAAAATTGAACCAATGAGGAGAACCATAAGGCAAGAAATGTCAGGGATTGAATCACACCCAAAGATATTGCAGCCGGGATCCGAGATGTGTAAAATGAGATATGCCAACTATGTGTATAAATTGTAAGGGTCAACATCCGGTCAATTATCAAGGCTGTGAGGTTGCTAAACAACTACAAAAATTAAGAGATACATCACGAAAACAACCACAAAATTATGAAATTCGAAGGATTCAAACCTCAAATCAGATGGATCAAAATTCACAACCAAGCAACGCAGGGCAAAAAAGAACATTTGCTCAGGTAGTGAAAGACTCACGTTCAACCAAATATATGGGCTCTGAAAATAACCGAATTATGGAAAACATTATGATCAGCATTGAAGCTATTAGAAAGCGACTAGATGACCAAAGTAATCTGAAAAACATGATATATAATCAAGTGAAGAAAATGCAACTGCCACAATGGAATCCGATAAAAAATGTTAAATAAGAACTCAACTTTCAAAATGGCAATCTGGAATGCGAATGGGCTTATGCAACACATTCCAGAAATAGAAATATTTTTAAATACAAAATAAATCGACATTTTCCTAATATCCGAAAGCCATTTTGTTAAATCTTCGCATTTGTTAAAATCCGGGGTTATATCTTATATCATTCCATCCATCCACCAGAAAGAGCAAGAAGTGGTTCAGCATTACTAATAAAAGAAGATATAAAACACTATGTAGAAACAAAAATCGAAAGAGAATCAATGCAAGTCGCGCTACTGTAAGGATTCACATTAAACACAGAAAGCTTACTGTTTCTGCAATATACTGTCCTTCCCGGCATAACTTGAAAAGGGAGGACTACATTAAACTATTTAAATCACTAGGACGTGATTTTATTATTGGAGTTGACTTTAATGCAAAAAACACTTATCGGGGATCTAGACTTACGACGTCAAAGGGTAAAAAATTGTTTCAAGCAGGTAAGTCATCAAAATGTGACTTTTACTCTGGTGGTTCCCCAACATACTAGCCCAGTGACGAAGCCTAGATACCAGACCTAATAGACTTTTAGCAAGAGGTATATCTCAGAAATTGAAAACAGCAATTCTCTAGTATCGGATCACTCACCGGTTATCATGACAGTGAGTAAAACGGTAGTTCAAAGGGAAAGTGCACCCAGATTAACAAAATCAAAAACAAACTGGGATCTCTTTCGTATATTAATGGCGATAAAAAATTCTCGAAAGTTGGAAGACGAATTGGAACAACTCAATGAAGTAATTCACTATGCTGCGTTGGCAAGTACCCCCAATCCACCCAATGGAAGTTAGAGAGTTGGTAAGAGAAAAGCGACGGGCTCGTAAAACCTAGTAAATAAATCAAACACCGGAGAGCAAAACAATTACTAACAATTTATGTAGTTGTCTTAAATCCCTTCTTAAAGAAGTTAAAAATGAATCAATCAACAGATATCTAGTTTGCCTAACTGATGAAAAAAATTCTGGTTATTCACTGTGAAAGGCGACAAAGCGACTTAAGAGACCAAAAATTCAAGTACCTCCACTTAAAAAGGATGATGGGACCTGAGTAAGAGATCACAAAGAAAGAGCTGATTTGTTTGCGGAGTATCTCCAGGAAACCTTCCAACCACTTCTAAGACAAACTGCCCATGAAAATATAATGCCAATTCACAAGCTGTACATAAGAAATAAGAGCTCCGTGGTACATAAGAAAAGAAAACCTTCACAGGGACCTTCGGATGGAATACATCAAAGATAAAATAAAAATGCATGCCACAAAACAATAAAGCTTCAGGAACATGGAAACCTCTCAGTCGAACTACCCTGTAAATTTTTCAATCTTTCCATCTCGCTGTTCGGTTCATATACTCCTGCCCAACCAACCGTTTTTCATGTCCAGTAGTCATTTTCCCTTCTCGTATTGTTCCTTTTTTCATTCCGGCAACCCTTACAACTGATGATGTGTTTTTAGCTCAGTAATTTTATATCACCTTCCTTGCGCTATTTGGCCAGACCTTTTTATCATTAGACGTCACAGTTGAAAATAGTCCTTCATTTTGAAAATATCATGTTTACAGGGATACATCTTAATACAATTTTTTGGCAGTATTAGTTACGGACACATGGCACAGTACCAAACAGAACAGCACCCATTATGTAAAGGATAGATCAACAAATATTTTTTTTGTTCATTTTATGATTTGTATTATTATGTACATACATGTTATGTATGTTTCTATGCTTTATGTATATATACACAGATATTAAGATCCTCAGGGGACATTCGACAAAAAAAAATGAGCTTTAGAAGATTTTTTTTTATTTTATTATTGAATTTTCTATTTATTTGTTGTATTGTGAAAAATAATAGTATTGTGAATCGGAATAATAAAAACAAAAGATCAAACAGAATATATTCACAATATATGTATGTAGGTATGTACATTTTTGCCATGTCGTGTATTGTGAATTGCATTACCAGGAATCTTATATACATATTCTGTATCGAGAGAATGAGCGAGACACAGTGGAAGGATGGTGATAGGAAATTCAGGGCAAATTCATTGTTTTTATTCATTTATCTTATCTACTAGTGTGTGTGTGTGTGTGTGTGTGTGCTGTATACATACACACTATATACTTGTATATATTATATACATATAGTGAATTATCAAACATACCTATCACATATTTATAACTATTTATATTAAATATCAAATAATTGTTGGTATCAATGTTGTCATGTTCTCAACGAAATATCAGATTTTATTCTTTATAAAATATAATCATATATATTGTTGCTGTATCGCACATATATATACATCTCTCTGTTATTTATAAGCATATTTATTTTCGTTCGTTTGTTCGTTCGTTCAAGACAACACACAACTCAACTGTAGCATGTATCTGCGCTCTTCTCCATACGAAGAAACGAATTTTCATATTTCATGATATCTTCTTTTGTATAAAACATTTTCTAATATTTTATGCATATTTGCTTATGTATATATACAATACGATACATAGTCAGCTTAAAATAATGTATCTATTGTATCAACATATATATATGTGTTTCATATATTTACGCTAGATGATGGTGTTACAACTGTTGTATACTTTTCGTATTATCATTATGAT